>VDFB02240106.1:0-15848 GCA_007258455.2 Sequoia sempervirens
TAACAAGTCAATAATAATGATAAGCAAATGATTTCTTTCTATTTTATTGTTTCCACTATAACTAAATTCTGTTTTAATTTAACTAGAAAAAGAACAGAATATTTACTGATAAAATTAAATGGTTATAGCAACCAGTTAAATAACTGAAAATCTGAATAAATACATTAACAAGTATATATATACAAATATAAAAACAATTATATATATATACATATATATATATATAAGTAAAATTTCACAATATATAAATAAAACATATTTAAAATGTAAAATTTTGCACATAAGATAAAATATGAATTCGCACATAATAAAATTTATATTAATAAATTTGAATGGGCATTTTATACCCATACGCCGGCACGGCAATAGCCGCCGCCCGACCGTGGTAGTCTACGGACTGCCACCGCAGTCCGACGGGCTGCCGTGGTAGCCCGTAGGCTGCCACCCCAGTACCACTGCCGGCTGGGTGGTGGGTACAGCCGAAGGCCGAACCATCACCCAGTCTGCAACTTTTTATTTTTATTTATTTATATTTTTTTTTATATTTTTTATTATTTTTTTTAAATAATTTCAAATACATTTATTCGGCGAACTTTAACCTTATTTAAATTTTCATTTATTTATTTATATATATATATGTGTTTATATATATATACATCTAATATATATACATATATATACTATATTATAAATAATTCGAAAACAGAGAATAACAATCAACAGTACAGGTTACAGTATATATATATTTATATGAAAATTGTATTTGAAGAATATATATATATACATCAACCCAGAAATTTACAGTAAGGTAATTATTTTTCCATTTATTTATTTTTCGAGAACAACCACAGCAATACAGTTTATTTCCAGAATCCCAACCAAAGCTTCATTTTAATAAACAACAATCCAAAACCCAACAAATAATTTCATTTAAATAAACAACAGTCCCAAGTTCCCAGAAATTTCAATCTAATAATTGACAGTCAAGAACCCAACCAAATTTTATTTTAACAAACAGCAATCCCAATCCCCAAATGAAAATTTCATGCACAGCGAAACAATTCCAATCAATTGCCATTTTATTTAATGCTACACAAATAAATAAGAGAGGAACCTGGCGTCCTGCGTTTGAAGTAGATCTGTAGAAGCTCTATTCCTTTTTGCCAGTCCAATCCTCTTCCAACGAATGTTTCCAGCAGTGGCTACAAGATCCTCCCCTCAACTCCAATCTTATTCCTCAATGAGTTCTCAAAATAATAAAAGAATGCAATACTATCACAGAAAGATGACTGCCAAATTCCCAAAAATCTGTTGGGAAGAGAATGCAACCCCCCTTCCAAAACCCAAAATCCTCTAAATAAAATCTCACACAAAGTCTCTTCCATTTCCTCTTCCAGCGAATACCAAGAGTCACATCTCAAGAAATAAATCAAAATAATATTTAATCCTTAATTCCTTTTGTTTCCTTTTTATGTATTTATATTTCATTTTCTTTTATCATGCATTTTGATTAAACTAAATAAATTTAAATCCACAAAAATGAACTTTTTATTTAAATATATATATATATATAGATTCATTATTTTCACAAAACTTTATTAATTAATTACTTCCACATTAAAATAATTAAAATCAACCATTTGCAAGATTCTAAATAAGCATCCATTAAATTTCTTATGATAATAATTATCTTTTTCAAGATTATTTGTTCATAACAATTTAAATCAATTTATCTAATAATATCACTTTTACTTTTAACGAATTAATTTGATTGATCATTTGTTCTAAATCATTTGATTTAATTTAATTGATTATTACTTTAATTTCTAATTATATTTTAAATAACCTTGCAATTTCATTTATGATTTAATTAATTATTTAAACATGATTACTAACATATTATATTTTCCACACAATCAAATAACTCAGTAACCAATGAAACACACACACACACAAGTCCAAAACAACCGACACGGAGGGGTATTACATCCTCCCCCCCTTAAAAATCGACTTACTCCTGGAAGTCGAGCTCAATCATAAACATGGTAACAAAACAAATATCAATGATCATAAGCACATCATCACCATAAATTAAAACATCGATTAAACATCATCAAGTAAACAACGAAAATTAAACAAACCAAAAAAAATAAGGAAAGGATACCAAAACAAAAAAAAGGTGGCAAGGTTGCAACCAGACCAATTTGGCAAACACAAAGACAGATGACGAACTAGGTTGGGGAAACTTTCTTGTCAATTCCTATTTTCCACATCAATCCCATTGGGTGTTTATGGTGCTTGTCCTGTCCTGACAATGCAGGTGGAATCGAGGCTTAGTTCCTGCAATCCTGCATGCAAGCAAACGTTGTGCACAATACATATATATCACAAATACATCGTGAGAGGAAATCCCAGCATGGTAGGGTACTCGCGAGCGAGTGATACCACACTGTCCCTCCCACCAAACCACACATAAAAGTCAAAACAATTCTAGTAACTCGTAAACAATTTTCTTCTAATTAGTTAGGAAATATTCGTATAAGGATACTAACCATAAACCTAATTCATCTACTATATCAAAATGAATTACTACTTGACATTATAAGTATCTATACCTGCATATTACGATTACATTACCTTCGTCATTATGCTTTCTGAAGCCCACTTCCTGTAAATCAAAAGCTACCATAGAGCATTGCACATTAGTACCAATAATTCAAGTTACATCTTACCCTCAAGATACTAGATTCTGCTAAAATCATAGAATAATTATCCACAAAACCTTACATTTTCATTAAAACTCATAATTTTCACACAAAGAACTCCACTTTAATCATTATTCAACACCAAAATTCACATCAATTTCAAAAAAAAGGGTAAAATTTTACACCTTCACAGATTCAAGAAAACATAATTCCTCACTCAAGGACAACAAAATCGCAAATTCCACACACACTTGACATATTCACACACATAAAACACATCCCCAAGAAACACATCATACTAAAACTCAAGCGTCCATAGAGCATCCCCGACAGGAAGGATATCGGTGCATTGTGCACTACACCGAGGGTCCTATCCTTTCCCATCAGTTTCCTGCACCATCGACCTGACACCATCAAACGAAAGAAATTCAAATTCACAACTATGACAAAAGAAAAGTGAAACTCAAGACTCACGGGTCTAAGCGCAAGGTTACATAGTGAGCACACATAGTGCCCAGTGTATGAACCTAGGCTCTGATACCATGTTGTAATGCCCCACTGCAGGAATCCCAAAAAAAAAACATACTATGCATACAAATTTTTTAAGGTAAACATAACATACATGTATTACACATTAAGTCATGACATGAATTCCATTTAAGCAGATTCACTAACACATACATCCCTTGGGGTACACGAAGAGTCATTACGAGACTGAGATCCACACAACAACAATAAAGAATAAAATCCAAAGATATAATCCATAACAAAATAAACATTAACAAATATAACATATACATGATAATCATTAATAAGAAACCATTTGAGTATATAAATACAACATATAAATAATTAACTCAACCCAATGAATAACAACTCGCCAATAGCTACATAAGGTTTAATGCATTACATTACAATACAATATTCAAGGCGTACAATGATACAAAAGTGTTTCCACCTCTTACACCTAAACCATACATAAGACAACATAATACAATTGAACAGATGAAAACTAGCTCCAAGATGGATACAACTCTGGAGTCGCTACAACCGCACCAATCTGCACCTCTCGATCCTCGACTGGGGACCCAATGGGGTGCTTAGCACGTTCCACCCGACCATGTGAGTCCGAAGACCCACCCCCCATGCTAGGAGTTAACAAGAAAGAGACCTCAACCAAGAACATCCAAAAAGGGAACCACAAGACTCAATGCCATACAAAAGTATCATAAAACTCAAGGATTACCATGACATAATCAACAACACCCAAGAGTCAACATAATAACTTAAAATCATACATCTCATCACATAAATCAAAGCAATGACCAGTAACAAGTAACCAAAGGACGATCATGAAACACTTCCAAATCAACTAAACATAATACAATTCCAAATGGGTACTAGACAAATACAAAAACATCGCCGCACTATAAAAATATGAGAACTTAAAATACTAAAATGAGATCAAGACCACAGTATACTAAAGATGTTAAAACAATACCTATAAAAAACAATTTAAATCAATTCAAACAACAACAAATTCCAAAACACCCCACAACCTTACCTCCATGTAGGAACCCACAAAGTGTGCATCATCTGGGCAACTAGGGAGAGTGCCTACAGTCCTACATGGGCTGTCCTCGTGTTTCTTCCTCCTTAAACCGAGCACCGGTCCCATCTATGGCTGTCCCCAGGTTTCTTCCTCCCAACCGGAGTGCCGTCCATAGGTGACTCCATGAGCCGCATACCTCATGATGACTAGAGGTCGCACCTGCTACCACACGGCCTTTCTCTCAGTCATTAGTCCGCTGTAAGTACTAATGAAGATTCCAGGCACCATTTTAAAATCTGCAATGATGTTACTACTCAAACTCAACCCTCCTAAGTTAATTAATAGATTTTCACTTATTTATTAACTCACCTTCGTGGGTTATCCCTGAAGCCTCTTCTTAATGGGGCCGCCCCCATGAGGAGCCACTCTCCCTAGAGACCCAACAACATAAAAACCAAGGGTTGTACCAGCAAAATAAGAATATTAGATCACAACCGAGAAGCATGCGAGGCATTACCCATCTCGCTATAAATACAATTTCCAAGTCTCAACAAATTCCGTACAACCCTTTTTTAAAAAAATCATGAAACCAAAACGCTTGCCACATCAAGGGCCCGTAAAGAGAGATAACATCAATCATCTCAAGCCTCTGGAAGCCAAAAGAATGAAAACCCATAAACAAAGGTAAAGTGAAGCAACATGAGTATTCCTCCAATAAATCCAACACAAGGATAAAATTTCCTCAAATAAGAGAGTAACTCATAAAAGCCAAAAAAGGGAAGATTCATCAAGACCCATCCACAAATCAACAATGGTGTTACCTCAAATAGGGAACGCAAAAGAAAATCAACCTTTAAACAAAATCACTTAATAAAACCAAAAGCCACCAACTAGGCATTCCATGGGAGACCTCAGTTTTCTCCTCACTAGAACCCCCTTATGATGGTACACAAACCACTTTCATAAAAACAACATAGCAATGACAACAATAATTGCAAGGCCACCAGATCAATTTCAATTCAAATATAATGAGTGAATATATTAAAATAAGATCAACCACCCCATCCAAACCACATAAACAACTTTGATACAAAATAAATCAAAAATCCAAGAAGATCAACTTCCCACAACTCATCAACAAAATACAAATTCCCAATTACATTGCCACACAAATTTAAAAGACAAAGGATTCCTTGAATCAAAACTAACCTCCAAAGGCATTCACACCAACATGGAACCACCCAAAAACAATCCTTCAACAACAAAGGTAAAAGCATTCAACCAGGCATCCAAGGCACCAAACTTAAGAACACCTTAAATACTCAACCACTCACAACTCCACAACAACACTTATATAATAAACATCAATCAACAATTCAATCGAGAACAATATTTATTAACCAATCAATTAACGACCAGAACTAAATAACTTTACAACTTACCCATAATAAAACAATTCATGATAACTATTACAAGTACTCTAAAAGACTTATTCATCAAGAGAACTTACAAATCAACCATTAAATAAATATAAAGGAAATCAATTTCCAAAAGATTAAAAATCCCATTTCACAAATAAACTATCCAATTCGAGAATAGCCTAATCAATCTCTAATCATACCCATACATTTAAATTTCCTCTTTCACCATACTAACTTAACATTCACTTCCAATATTTAAATTAATTGTGAAAACCATTTAAGACCAATTGTCTATACTTTAAAATGACCATAATAACAATATTCTAAATTCTTAAACCACATATTAAAACTTACTACCTTAAAAATCTTTAATCTATCTGAATAAATCTACACACATAAATACCTTTTAAAACCACTACAAATCTATATATTTTAATTCTTTTCGAGGAGGGAAAGTAGAAAGAGAAAAGATCTGCTCTAAGAACCAAACAAGTCTACAAGACTTAACCTCATAAAATGATAACTTATTTAATTCCAAAATAAATTCCATAATAAATTTCATTCCCAAAATGTTTACACTAAAACAATAATTAAATAAACAATGCTGTCATATATTCATAAATGGATTTTTCTACTAAAATTTTCCTCTCAAAGTTTTGCAATTTAACAAGTCAATAATAATGATAAGCAAATGATTTCTTTCTATTTTATTGTTTCCACTATAACTAAATTCTGTTTTAATTTAACTAGAAAAAGAACAGAATATTTACTGATAAAATTAAATGGTTATAGCAACCAGTTAAATAACTGAAATCTGAATAAATACATTAACAAGTATATATATACAAATATAAATATAATTATATATATATATATATATATACATATATATATATACATATATATATATACATATATATATATATATAAAAGTAAAATTTCACAATATATAAATGAAACATATTTAAAAAATAAATTTTCTCACATAAGATAAAATAGAAGTTCGCACATAATAAAATTTATATTAATAAATTTGAATGGGCATTTTATACCCATACCAAGATTCATAATAGTCAGCCACTAATGGCAAAATAATGACTACTATCAAGAACCGATGGATCATGGACAAATTTACCGGATTACATCAGTCTCGACGGGCCGTCGTAGTCAGAGGTTGCTGCAATCTGAAGATTACCGCCGTACTGGTGGTGGTACGGCCAAAGGCCGTAACCACCTACTGCAATTTTTTTTTTTATTTATTTATATTTTTAATATTTTTCATTATTTAAAAATAAAATAATTTCAAATACATTTATTCGGCGAACTTTAACCTTATTTAAATTTTCATTTATTTATTTATATATATATATGTGTGTGTGTATATATATATACATTTAATATATATACATATATATATTATATTATAAATAATTCAAAAACAGAGAATAACAACAGTACAGGTTACAATATATATATATATATGTATATTTATATGAAAATTGTATTTGAAGAATATATATATATACATCAACCTAGAAATCTACAGTAAGGTAATTATTTTTCCATTTATTTATTTTTCGAGAACAACCACAGCAATACAGTTTATTTTCAGAATCCCACCCAAAGCTTCATTTTAATAAACAATAATCCAAAACCCAACAATTAATTTCATTTAAATAAACAACAGTCCCAAGTTCCCAGAAATTTCAATCCAATAATTGACAGTCAAAAAACCCAACCAAATTCCATTTTAACAAACAGCAATCCCGATCCCCACAGCAAAACAATTCCTATCAATTTCTATTTTATTTGATGCTGCAACAAATAAAAATAAAATAAATGAAAAGAACCTGGCGTCCTGTGTTTGAAGAAGATCTGTAGAAGCTCTATCCCTTTCGCTGATCCAATCCTCCACCAACGAATGTTTCCAGCAGCAGCTCCAGTATCTTCCCCTCAACTCCAATCTTATGCCTCAATGAATTCATAGAATAATAAGAGAATGCACCCTATAACAGAAATTGACTGCCAAATTTCTCCCAAAGTCTGTTGGAAAGAGAATGCAATCCCCCCTCCAACTCAAAAATCCTCTAAATAAAATCTCACACAAAGGTCTCTTCCTTTTCCTCTTCCAGAGAATACCAAAAGCCACATCTCAAGAAATAACTCAAAAATAATTATTAATCCTCTATTCTTTTTGTTGCCTTTTCATATATTTCTATTTCATTTTCTTTTATCATGCAATTGATTAAAAATTAAATAAATTTAAATCCACAAAAATGAACTTTTTATTTAAATATATATATATATATTCATTATTTTCACAAAACTTTATTAATTAATTACTTCCACATTAAAATAATTAAAATCAACCATTTGCAAGATTCTAAATAAGCATTCATTAAATTTCTTATGATAATAATTATCTTTTTAAGATTATTTGTTCATAACAATTTAAATCAATTTATCTAATAATATCACTTTTACTTTTAACGAATTAATTTGATTGATCATTTGTTCTAAATCATTTGATTTAATTTAATTGATTATTACTTTAATTTCTAATCATATTTTAAATAACCTTGCAAATCACTTATGATTTAATTAATTATTTAAACATGATTACTAACATATTATATTTTTCACAAAATCAAATAACATAGTAACCAATGAAACACACACTCACACAAGTCCAAAACAATCGACACGGAGGGGTATTACAAGGCACAAAACTAAAATGCTCAATCTATCAACAATGACATAATTGACCTATTTACCACTAGAATTTGGAAGTCTAACAATAAAATTTATAAAAATGTGTCCACTTGCCATATCTAGAATAGGAAGGAAATTTAGAGACCTTGGGAACTTACTAGTTTCCCCTTTATTTTGCTAACACACATCACATTCTACCACAAATTTTTTTTACATCTTTCTTAATGCCACCCAAAAAGAAATACCATTTGATTCTCATATATCTTTAAAAAAATTAGTGACTTATAGTAGGGTATGAATGGAATTCCATGAATATCTAAGGCTTGAGTTAGGAGTTGGGAAATCAATAAATTTGGTCATGATATTGAATACTTTCCCCTTCCATCGGATCCTTAGTACATATTGAGGATCCTACTCCAACTAATGGATAATAGCTTTTTCTTTTAGGTTAACTACCCATTCATGATAAATCTCTTCCATCTAGGTGGGTATTAGTACTATTAAATAGAAAAAAATATGCATTCCTCTTCATATTTTCATGAGAGCCCATCAACCATAACATTCTAATTTTCATTCTAATAAATTATTTCATAGTCATGTAACCATGCATTTTAGTTAGCCACTAAATTTTGTTTAGGAGAAGACGCCCTTTGCTACAAAAAATATTTTGAAATATGGTGATCTATTTTAATTAAATATTTTACCAAAAGGTAAGTACATGCCAATGCTCACCAACATGAAGGATATCCATCATCTAGTTTCCATATATATGGATTTAGATAATTACATGCCATGTTAATTATTTGATAATGAGGCTAGGGATTGATCTTCTTTAGTAAAATAATGCTAATACATGTTTCCACTAGATCACCTTCTAGAACAAATGGTTCGTAAAAAATGGCATAACCAAAACTAGAGTGGAAAAAATAGTAGTTTTGAGTGTAATGAATGCCAAATCAACTTCTCTAATCCAAACAAGAAAAAACTTTATTTTTTAGAATTGCTATCAACGTGACTATAATTTTACTATAATTATTGAAAAATTTGAGAGCTAATACCTTTTCAATCCTAGGAAAACCTTTAAATTTTTGGTGGATTTTGATTTAGGCCAATCTTGCATTGCTTCAGTATTCTTGGGATCAACTTGCATTCCCTCTTGCAAAATGATTTGGCCAATACACTCATCTTATTGGAATCCAAATGTAAACATAGATAGCTTGATGAAAAGGGAATTGTTCTTTAATTTTTTTGTAGAGAAATCTCTAAACTCTTAAAATGATCCACCCAAGTGTGATTGTAAATATGAATGCCTTAAAAATGACCAAGATGAATTTTTCAAGATAACCAGATAACACCTTATTTGTTGGACTCTAAGGGGTGGATGGATCATAAATCAATCTAAAATTCATGACCAATAATTCATAGTGATATTCATGCATTCTTTTTTTTTGGGGAATATCCTCTTCCTTGAATTGAATTTTATGATAGCTGGAGTGAAGATTCAACTTCTTAAAAAAATTCCCCATACAATTCATCTAGAAAGTTATCAATGTTAGTAATTTATTCAATTCTTAAAAATTAGTGAACATCGACCAACCATAATTTCTTTTTGTGACCATCACCATAGGGGAGAAATGAGAATTATTATTGGGTTTCATGACACATGTCCTTAATAGCCCCTTGGCTATCATTTCAATTTTACTTTTACTAAATATGATAGAAATAGGGCCAAATGTTCAAAGGTTGGCTACTTCGAATGTCAGAAATATCATGGTCAGGGGACCTCTAAAGAGCTTATTCTTTGGGTTCATCGAACACTAGATGGCATTGATCTAAGAGTCCCTCAAAATCTAAAGGAAGAAAAGGTTGTGATGGAATTTGAACTTCAAGAAAATTGAACTAAGAAATACCACCAGAAAGTTCTTTCACTAACATTTTTTCATATTGGGAAATTGATAATTTGATCCCCAAATTGGCCTTGCAAAATATAATACATGCTTTATTCTCTAAATTTTATTCAAAATTAGGAAAAGTAACAAGTGAGTTGCCTTAATTTTTTCAACCACTATATTCCTGACACCACATTTACACCTCCCAAAGAAAGAGCATGCATATCAAAGGTTAGTTTATATTCCCCCAATTGACATTTACATTATGAAACTATACCCTATAGATGATGGAATTTCTCATTAGACACCATAATTTAGAAACTATTCTAAGTGTAGACACAAAAATGTATGTGGTTTTAAAGTTTCTATCTAATAAAATTATGTGTGATACTCTCATCAATCAATAAAGAACTCTCGTTAATCAATAAAGAAGCCCTTTGGTTCTTGATGTGGACATTGACTTTAAGGTTTTGAGAGGAAGAAAATTTATCCAACATAAATAAAGATGTTATAATAATTTTTTTCCTCATTATCTAGTGATATTTCCTTTACTTCCCCTTTATAATATCCCTTGGTATCATTAAGAACTATAAAATTAATGGGACATAGTTTTCCTTTACAAAATTTATGTCCTTTCTCCCACTTATGATCATAATCAAATCACAACGCCTTGATATTTTTCTTATCTAACCTCTCTCTAGATAATTTTGAATAGTAGCTACATTGTTGTCAATCACAAGTATCTTTATTGGGCTTGAATGTCAAATAATAGGACCCAAATGGTTGATTTGCAGTTATAATTTTTTCCTTCACTAAGTAGGCTAATCCAAGAGCATCCCTAAATGTTGTTGGCTTAAATATTTGAACTTCAACATAAAAATACTCCTTGAGGCCACTAATAAAATAATTTTATAAAAATATCCATCAAGGCCACTTGTTTGCTTAGTCACTTTCTGAAACTTGATCTAATATTCTTGAACTAAATATGGGGTAAACCCACAAAAGTGGTTTACACTTCCAGTGAGGAAGGAAAAGTTGCAAAAAATGACCCCATGCAAAAAAAAATTGGTTTTTGGGGGTTTGAACAAACTTTTGGTTCGTGCAAACCCAAAGGGGGTTCAACCCCCCTTTGAGTGAACCCATTTAATGATGGGGCCCACCATTCCCGACAAAAATCCAAAAGTGAAGGCTTGTGGAAAGGGGGTTCGAGTGAACCCCCCTAGTTCACTCGAACCCCCCTTTTCCCTCCTTCTCCCCCTCAGGAACCAAAAAAGCCCATAAGTTTGTGCTTTGAAGCTCGAGTTGAGGATGAAAATGGAGGAGACTTCATAGACCCAACTGGATGATGGTAGTCCTCGGAAAAAGCTATCCAATGAATATAATTTTAATATGTTTTGGTTCTATTATGTATTTATTGTTTTAGCTTTATTAAACATAGTTTTTTCACCAAAAATCAAGCTCTTTGTTCTGCACATGTGCAAAAATAGTAGATTATCAAAAAAAATTGAAAAATATGAGTGCACCAAATATTGAAGTCTTTGATCCAACAAAAAAAATTGAATTTCAATACATACAAAAAAAGCTAGGTGTTATATGGTCCACCTATGTTTGAATTGTAATTGGTTTGATTTTGAAATTTGATTAAGGAAAAAATATTCAATAAAACACTATGAAACTAATTGGGAGCACTAGATATTGTAGTTACAAATCTAAATTTGAAAAAATTAGAATTTTATACTTCATGAAAAAAAGTTATGCGTTATATGGTGAGCGTCACTCCTTAAAAATGTTGTTTACTAAAAAAACTAGTTTTTGAAGGAGATGGAAAAAGAAGTGCAATCTGATTCCAAAAATTTTGAAAAAAAAATATTTAGAATCTATAGAAAAAAAATGTCACAAATCACTAGTTTGCATCATCTTCAAATTCCTCACGGTTTAGCCGCTATAGGTGCCTGAAAGTGAAGATTTAGCTAGAAAAAATTATTTCAATGCCCAGTTTGGCCAAAAATTGTAAACCAGTATTGTGGGATCACCCTGTGTCTAGCATAATTCACTTAAAGAACCCCTAAAGTCTTCATTGGAATTTAGACAAAAGTGGATAAGGATTTACATAAAAAAATTATCCTTTGTTACCAAATTTTACAGGTTCATTCTCTACATAGAATAAGATGATGAAAATATTTGACCTATGGGAATTTCATGAATTATAAAATACTACTTTTTCTCATTTAACCAATTAATATTATCATTACCATCATATTTGGATTATCCTAGGTAGTCATGGATTCCATCTCAAATTTTAAAGTTTAGAAAAGTCATTAGTTTGAGAATGTTGGCCCCTATCATGTCACATATTGCTAAGAATCTTTGTGATAGAAATATGCATGGTATTATCGCCTCCTACCTTATCACTCAAATAATTAATTATATAAATACTCTATATGACCAGAAATCATGGATTAATAACATCAATCAATAACAATAACCACTAACTGTAAAATTCAAGCAATCTGAGTCTAAACTATCAATGAAGCACAATCAAACATAATAAATCAATAATATCAAAGTAGTATCTTCCTTCCTATGTCAACATTGAAGCATCTCCATTGTTCTTCTCCCTTCTTCTTGCTAAGCACATGTAGCCCATGCGTCACGAACCCCAAAGGACAACACTACAATAATTACAACACAATTTTTTTTTTTTATTTAGTAAAACATAACATACACATTAAGTCATAACATGAATTTCATTTAAATAGATTCATTAACACATACATCCCTTAGAGAGATTTACCACGGCGAAGAGTCATTCTGGCGACTTAGATCCATACAACAACAATAAAGAATAAAAATCCAAAGATATAAAGTAAGCATTATCAAATGAATCACATACATGATAAATCATTGAAGTAAGAACCATTTAAGTACATAAATACAACATATGCATAATTAACTTAACACAGTGAATGACAATTGCTAATAGCCACATAAGGTTTAACGTTACATTACAATACAATGTTCTAGAGGTACAATGATACAATAGTGTTTCCAATCATGAATGGAAACCATACAACAAGATAACATGATGCACAATATCATAACTAGTTCCAAGACCGATACAACTCTGGAGTCACTACAACAACACCAATCCGCACCTCTCAATCCTCGACTGGGGACCCAATGGGGTGCTTAGCATGTTCCACCTGACCATGTGAGTCTGAAGACCCACCCCCCGTGCTAGGAGCTGACAAGAAGAGTCCACAACCAAGAACATCCAAACAGGGAACCACAAGACTCAACAACATACAAAAGTATCATAAAACTCAAGGATTACAAGAGTCGATATAATAACTTAAAGTCACAAATCCCAACACATAAATCAAAGCAATGACCAATAAACAAGTAACCAAAGAATGATCAAGAAACACTTACAATTCAAATTACAATTAAACAATATAATAACATCATATCACAGTATCATAAGATATAAGATTGTAAATCAAATATAAATGAGATCATACAAGACCACAAAACATACTAAAGATGTGTTAAAACAATAATCATAAATCAATTCAAATCAATTCAAATAACAATCTAAACCAACTCCCAAAACTCACTTCCAGAGGAGCACAATAAAGTAAAACACATGGGAAACTAGGGGAGAGTGTCATCGCATAGCCCACATGGGTTCTCCTGGCCCTTCCTCCAAACTGAGGCGCCAGCCCCCATCTATGGATCTCCTGGCCCTTCCCCTCCCTACTTGAGGCGTGGCTGTAGGAGTGGCATGCGAGGCCGATAGCCTCTCATGAGGGATGGGAGTTCTGACCTTGCCAACCATGGCCTTCTCAGGTCTTCCATTAGTCTGCTGGAGAGCACTAATAATGAAGATAGAGGCATCCATTTTAAAATCTTATTATGAAATCATGCAACCCTCCTAGTTAATTATTAGGTTTTCATGATTACCAACTCACTGGGGTAGGTTCTCACAGGCTCTTCCCTTCTGGCGGGGCACAGCCCCACAAAGGCCACTCTCCCTAGAGACCCAACAACATAAAAACCAAGGGTTGTACCATCATAATTTGAACAAAGAATCACATCATAAAAGCATGCGAGGCATTACCCATCTCGCTAACATGTACAACATTAGAGTCTCAACAATTCTCGTACAACCCTTTCAAAATCCTGATACCAAAACACTTGCCACTTCAAAGGCACATAAAAAGAGAGAACATCAAATGTCAATCATCTCAAGCCTCTGGAAGCCAAAAGAATGAAAACCCACAAACAGGGGTAAAAAGAAACAACACAAGTTTTCCCCAATAATTTCAACACAAGGATAAAATTTCCCACAAATAGGAGGTTAACTCCGAAAAGCCATAAAAAGGAAGATTCATAAAGGTGTCACCTCAAAATAGGGAAACGCATAAGAAAATCAACCTTTAATTCAACAAAATCACTTAATACAACCAAAAGCCACCAACTAGGTATTCTACGGGAGACCTCAATTTTCTCCTCGCAAGATACCTGTATAGTTGGTAAACAAATGACCTTTGATAAAATCAACAAACATGACAACAATATAATTTAATGCTTCACCAAAATAATAAAAGTGGGAAGACTGCATTCCATAAGAAACATAAATTTATCACAACCAAGCATCACATTAGTATCCAAAATATTCCACCACAAAGTCAATTAATGAGACGCCCACAACTCAAAACGAACCAAGAATTCATCACGTAAGGTTGAACGAATAGCAACACAACTTAACTTAAAGAAGATCACCAACTCAAGTTAACTTAAGAAAAGTCACGAAGAAAGAGTATGTCAAATCACTCATAAAATGACAAGAACCCAAAGGAATGAAAATACTTCCAAAGCCAAGCATTTCCAAAGAGGATACCACAAATAGGATACACCCAATTACCCTTAAAAGATCAATGACCAATCAAAAACAATTTATCCATTTGTTCAAAAATAATTAATTTAAGATAAATAAGGGAACTCTAAAATCACATATCATAATTATCTCAAGGCATATTTTCACATTCCATAATATTCCTTATCATTAAATTAAAAGATTATTTCCCTCGAATAATAATATTTGAGACAATCATAATACAATTTCCTAGTTATTTAGCTTACACACTAATCTTACCATTCCACTCTAAAGATTATAAAATAACAATATTCACCTACAAATTAACAAAGAATAAACCATACTAATTGTGGTAATAATAATATCCTAAATTTCTTATTCTTCTTAGACAAATTTGCTAATCATTTAATAATGGAAATAACCTTCATTCAATTTTTAATGTCAAGGAAACTTAACTTTGTTTATCTTTATTTGAGTAACCATTTAAAATCAACACCGTCGTTTAATTAGATCCTATAAGTACTCAAAATACCACTCACTCCATTTAATTCTTTTCTACTTTTAATTTCCAATTTATAAATCTACTTATTTAATTCCTTTGCCTTCGTTCTCCAATATAAGTTCTATATATGATGTATCTATATATATATATAACTAAAACCTTTTTTTTTATAAAGTTAAAAATTGAAA
>VDFB02240108.1:0-65917 GCA_007258455.2 Sequoia sempervirens
TTTTTAAAAGAAAACCCTTTTTTCTCCATTCTCCTATTTATCAGCTTCATCTCTACTCTCTTGGCCTTCCATCCATCCATCCATTCCATCCATTCATCTCGTCCGCCCACATCACCCATCCACTTCATCCATCCGCATCACCCTTAATTAAGATATCATTCCCAACTGTCAACTCATGCAGACGCCGTTATCTTTCTTCACACGTACATGCAATTATCAAAAGTACGCCATATCTTTTATTATCGCATATTTGATTTATTTTATTCTATTCATTTACTGCTATGACAGTACTAGTCATTATTACCCAATCTCTGCCTATTCTTTAGTACATGTGAGGACACATGTCATACTCTAAAGTGGGGGCGGGGTAATCCACCTTTTAAAACCTATCTTTTCGTCACTGCCATAATTGCACAAATAACCTTTCTTTATTATTTTTCTGGTACTTTCCAAATATGACCGCATGTCCTTCTTTATTGCATGTTTTTCTTGTAAATTACGATTAAAAATGCTTGTTCAAAAAGTTTATTTTTGGAAAAGAAAGAAATGTGATGACACGACAGGAGAAAAACCAGAGCAAAAAGGGAAACAGAGAATTTAAATTTTTAGCAAGCAATTGAGTTCAGCTAGGGGAAAACTATGAACATGGGTGGTCATCTGGTGCGACATGAGCCTATAGCTCATGAATTATTATTGCAAAATCCACAAACAGTCCACGCATTCAACCTTTGTGGATGGTTAAACTATTTCTTGAGTTTAAATGCTTTTGATGAGGAGGCTGCTGGAGAATTTTTGAGAACCCTTTCTAAAGGAGAAGCCACTGTATGGGGTCTAATGGTTGTTGCAACTGAAGACAAAATTGCTGAAGTAATCGGGCTTCCAGCCGTTGGAGAAAATTTTTCTTCAGATGCTGCCACTGCAAGGGCTAAGTTTTCAATTCCCACTGATGGACCTTTGGAAGTCTCCAAGCAGGGATGCAAGTGGGTATCATTGCCTCCTCCTTATTCAGAATACTTCACTTACATAATCAGGTATTTAACTTGTGAAGGTCGTTTCTCCTACCTGCATTCTTATCATTTCAAATTATTAAGTCATATGAGACATGGGTTAGTTGTAAATGTTCTAAATTTTCTGTTAAAATTTCTAGAACAAAGTTCCCACAAAACCCAACAAGGGAAAGATATATATGTTGCTCACCATGGCCTTATCAAATTACTGATTGAATGCTCTTTAAGAGATGTCTCACCTCTTTCCTGGCAATAATTCATTGCCCAAAAGAGCTTGCAAATTCCACAACTCCCTAGGGTACTTACCCCACGGCCTCAAAAAAAGAAGAAAGAAATTGCGTCTACTAGTAGAATAGGGCATGGGTCATCTACTCTTGTAGCACCTAGTCCTGCAGCTCACCAACTAGAATTCTCTGCTTGGGTACAAACTAGGTCTACCACTAGGAGAGAGAAGGGAAAAACAAAGGCAGGTGAGTCGTCTGGGGTAGAACAAACCCTAGAGTTTGACCCTCATTCTCCGAAAAGGTAATGCTCTTCTCCTATAGCACCTTCCCCTGCAGCCGTTTCCCCTAAAACAACATCTGTTGCTAACACCAGTTCACCATCATCCTCTGGCAGGGTAGAACCCTCTAAGAAGACCAGAAAGAGGAAGGCCACTAGAACACTTCCTGCAGCCATACCAATGCCAAGAAGAGTTTCCACAAGGAAACAATGTAAGACCTCCCCTACTTCACCTCAACTAGAGGTTATTGTAATTTCAAAAGGGTCTGCAGGGTTTGAATTTGATGTTTCTTAGAATGTGTCCGAAAATGCTGCACACAGTTCATTCATTCTTGAAGAGGAACAAGTTGAGACAAAGGAAATGGAGCATAATGAGCAAGGGTTACCAAATCTTGATGACTTGGCTACCGCTGCTATGTAGTTTTCGGAGGAAGCACAGTCTTCTCCATTGTAGCAACAAGAATTTATCTTGCAGCAAGAGCAGGAACTGACTGAACAATTGAATGTGCCTAGTGAAGCTACATTTCACCCTGCAACTTGTAAAGCCATTGTTGTTTATAAGAAGACGTTTTTGATTGAGTTTTTGGAATATGTTCAAAGCTAACTGGGAAACAGTTACATTGTAAACCCTGACTTTCTAGCACATAGCCCAGACTGACATGCAACAAAGTCTATGGGAGGTAGAAAGGAAGAAACCGAAAAAGGAAATTGAAAGTGAGAAATAGGAAATTGTTGAGTTGAAAGCAAAAATGGATGAAATGTTAAAAGTAACTGGTCAGATTATGGAATGCAGACCACCACCCAGAGTTTATGCTATGTGCCTTAAGGAACAGTTCTTATGGTTCCAACTAATGAGAATTTTCAGAAATCAAGATCCTATACTTCACACTGCTAAAGAATTTTACGAGGCATACCAGGCAGCCCCTAATTGGTTAAGAAATTCTCTGTATGAATTTTATTTACATGGCTTCTTAATTCCATCTAAAACAGAATGGAACCCTCTTCTGTATATTGGTGATATCCATTTGAGATCATTTATGTCATGGACAATAAATGAAGGGAATTATGGCAGGCAATGGGAAATATATGAGAAAGCTGAGAGAATTGAGTCTATTCCATTACGCTCTCAAAGTTCAAACCCCCATGCAATGTTGAAAAACTAGTTTTCTCTGACATATGGCATTAATAATATTATAGCTAGAGAGAAGATATTCGATTTCAGGAAATAGGTATATGATAAATTTTAGGAACAGTCATATTCATTTTGGAGACTGGCATACACCAAAAATGAGAAAAGGTGGGAAAGATTAACTGTTGGACTAAGAAGATCTGAACCTCACAGTCCCCTAAATTTCACAGCAGCTCTTAAACGATCAAGCAGATATATATAGTTGGGACTTCAAAAGAGATTTGAATTATGGTTGCCATTGACATTCAAACCTCCTGTGCTAATGTGGCCCCTTTATCGTTATCAGAATACCAATCTTAATGATGATTTAGAAGACCGTAGGTATGAAAGGTGCTAGCCTTTCAGAGGATTTTATTATAGGTTTGGAACTCCATTTCAGAGTCATGCAGCAACCACTGACTTCAGAGAAACCACCAGGAAAGTTAATGCTAGAGGACCAGCATTAGGCTAAGTAGGGGGCAGTGATGGGCCCAAAATATGCTCATAATTTGGATATTATGATGAACTTTTAATGCCTTTACTTTTGTTATTCATGGTTGTTTAAAACTCTTTGGAAACCTTTTATGGGGATATCCTGTAGCAAAACATTTGCATATTCCTGTAGCTTATTGTGTTGACTTGACTATATTTATTACCTCGTTGACTCCCTAAATGACTGGTATATCGCATACATTTTTTGAATGATGAAATAGATTTAAATATGTGATTAATGAACATATATTATGTATGTGCCATACGCCTTTTTTTTTGCATTTGTTACATTTTGTTTCGTAGGTTGTTGAAGAATGATCGAGTCAAGCACAGCCGATCTCAGCCTTGCAGTAAAGTCCATTTCATGCATGACTTCGAGGAAGCTCCGGCGAAGACTCTTTGACCGAAACCGTTGGGAAAGATTTTTAATGACAGTCAATCTAGAAAGAGTGGAGTGCTAGATTCTCTCCGATCGGGTTGAACACATAAATTCATTTATGAAGTTTGTTCCTTGATTTTGGGATACACTTTACTTCCACGTCTTTCTTTGATAGGGTTAGTTAGCTAGTTGCTCTCCTGATTTTAAATAAAGTACTCCTCTTGCGCGAGTGAGGAAGGAGATGATAGTTAGATTAAGATAGAAGCATAGTGATAGGAAGATAGCAAATATCATGTAAGAGTCAGTATGATAATGAAAATCAGATTCTGTTTGACAAGAGATAGAGTTTGTTGTTAGTTTATATACCAACAAAGCAATGTATACCATTCTATTTTTCATGAATAAAGTTTGATGAATTCTGAGTTCAACACCTGCGTAATCAGTAGATGCTTGCTAAGGGGTCCCACTTAGTAAGTATCTGTAGCTAGTTAGTTAGCTATTCTTTGCTGTTGATCTTCAATTAGCTTTCATCTTTGAAGTTTTCATACAAACTCAGTCTTGTATTGCTCGTGCAGCATAGGGAATCCATCCCTATGCCTATTCCTGCAGCATAAGGCCATTTCATAGTTTGTGTTTCAATCATAGCTGTTATGATTTCTGTTTTAATCAAATCATAGTTGAGTTAAAGAACTTTGCATTAGCTTCCTATAGTGTAGATAGAATTCCTTCCAAGTATTTATTTCTGCTAAGTTTTGACCAAAACCAGTTCTTAGTGCATATATTGTGCTGCGCCATTTAAAGTATACGTCCCCTGGTTTGACAAGTAAATGAATGTCCATAGAGAGATATTAGTCACCTGTTAGAATGTCCAATTCCCAGGAAAGGTTTTACTGTGATTTTCATATCTTTTTGTGGGCGCGACCAAATAGTAACTAGGGAGTAGTTTTTATGGATGCAAATGCACAAATCATCTTCATACTTCCATCCATTTTGACTTGGGAATCAATAATAACCATATAATTTGAACACCATGACACAAACTAACAATTTCTTGATGACTAATGAAATCCTCACAAGGAGTTTTATTTTATAAAAAATAATTGGGACTTATATTTTAAAAATATACAACTATAATTACTAATTTATTTTCCAAATGGTTATATTATTTTGTTTAATATACTTAAGCATATAATATTGTTATATGTTTCCTCTTAGCTGCACCAGTTTCTTAAGGATATGAGGAATAATGTATTGTTTGATAATGTTTTTGAAAAAGGAAAAACAGGTTTTGAATGGACCCAAAACCATCAAGTTTTAAGTGGACCTGAAGCCCACCCTAAGGAGAACAAGCTGCTCAAAGAAAGAATCAAAAACATCCAGCAGCTCACCAGGGATGAAAAAAAGCCAACAACCTGCCACAAGCCAGCAGGTTGCCCAGAAAAACAACCAAGAAATTATATGAATCTTGGCATCATTGGTTTTGACAGGACCAACAACCCACTACACTCAATAGTTATAGACAAGACCAACATCACATAACACAAGGTTTTGACAGGGACCTTAAACCCAAATATGCAACTTTTCACAATACAAATTAGGATCAAAGCTCCACCAGCCGAAGTAGCAAAGTCCAACAACCCACCCCTTCCATCTTTATAGGACAGGTAAACACAGAGGCACAGAGCACCTGCAATATCCTTTAAAAGACGTATATTCTCTCCACCTCTAAAGGAAAGAACTCTAAACTTCTCATGGCTGCAACATTCAAAAACCTTGGGATTGAATAACTCAAAGATCTGCTTCCTAATCAAAATCTCCACCTCCATAGAAGATAAAGAAAAGAACACAGCATGTAGATCCTCATCAAAACCCAGGCCACCATAAAATAGAGCTTCAATAGCCCTCCAACAGCCTTTCCAAGCACAACTAGCAGCATCCCACTCCACCTCTATAGGAGAAAAGTCACTTCTGGCCTCCACCATCTCTCTCTTAATAGAAGATAGGACCACCTCCATAGGAAAGACCAGAAAAACCCAAGGATGCGCCAAAAGAGGCCTGAAAAGCAAAGCCATAGAACCAAGAATGCGAGGGACAAAAAAACCCCCACCACAACAATACCTAGAGGTCACAAATAGTAAAAAGAGAAACACAAACCCTGTTCTTAAAAAGAAAACACCCCAAAGAGGCCCCGAAGGACTCCAAGGTAGACACACCTCTCCCAGTAAAACAAAAAATGCTTTAGGGAACAAGGAGAGACAAGAAACAACAAAACCAATGTTTTCCTACCAAAGGGACATAGCAAAAGCAGAGGCAAACAAAGCAGCCCTCAGATAAGCAAACCTTGTAGAAAAAACACCAACGACACCCCCACACAGTAAAAGGAAACCAGATGAAAACAGGGGCCAAAGAGGAGCTGAGAAACTACCGAATTTCTGTGACTCAGACTGAGAACAAACGATGGCAACAAAAGCCCTAAAATACACAGTTTTGAAGCTCACCCAGTTAGGGCAATGCCATCTACCACACAATCCCACAGAAAAACAAGAAGCTTCCAAACTCCCAAGCAATAAAAGAAGATCAAAAGAAGGCAGGGGTCCAAGATTAAAAAAGAAGCTGACCCATCTATAAACTACCGACACAAACAAAGGAGGAAAGTCCACCCACCGGAGATGAGAAAGAGACCAACCCTCGGAAGAAGGCACATGAACCACCTCAAGAATACTGACGCTAGGTGCAGATTTGGCCTCAACCATGGTCCAGGCATCCCATAGACACCCAGCCAGCCTCAGAGAGAGAGAAAGGCACTGACAGACAACCAAAGCCTTCCTCTGCCCACAAGAAAACCCTGAAGCTATCCCACCATGAACAGGGCAAACCCCAATAATGTGATTCCTCCCGCCGTCATCATCTTCTTCATCTGAATCTTCATCTCCCGCCTGCACAGAATTTGAACTACTTCATCTGCTTCCTATCCATTTGATAATTTTTTTGAAAAGGAAAAAATAGGTTTTACAGGGACCTGAAACCACAAAGTTTAAACATACAAAGATAGAGCAAAAAAAGTCCAAAAGAACAAATAGCTGTCCCAAAAAGAAATGACGGCAACAAAGAGACAATAGGGTCCAAAAAGGACCACCAAAAAGCCAGAGAAAACAACAATAGCACTACTCCATGCAGTTCAAAAACTCCTCGGCTTCCTTCTCAACTTCACTCATTTCCTATATTCCCTCCTTGAGGATTTGAACCATATGTGTAGAAGCAGGGACCTTCCTCTTCATGTTAGCCCGGGAGCGAATCGAAATCCCTTCAACAACATCTCTGCTACAACCTCTGTCCACATCCAAGTCCACGAACAGCGAGCCCTTTTGATTTTTTTCCAACTTTTCCACCATAGCATTAATGATAATGGTGTTATGCCTAGCAATTTTATGATTATGCGCCACAGTGGCCCTGATATTTTGGCCAATCTTGGACATATTGCTCTCCAACCTAGACAATATTTCCTCCTGCAACTGTTGTCTTTTCTCCATATCCGTTTGATAATGTTATTTTAGTTACAATATTTTAAAAATAATTTAAATTTATCAGCCAATAACATAATCAAAGAATATTAATATTATGAATGGTTTTTTCTAATATAGTTTTGAATTCCCTTAAGAATTTGGAACTTCATTCTTACGTCTTAAGAAATAGAGCCATGTGGATCTAGTTCCATCATCAATAAATATATGAAAGTGATAAAGTGACTTGGCTTGCTTAGGACCACACACACCTATATGTATTAATTTGATAATATTTCATTTCCTTTTATTTATCCTTATGGGAAATTCACTTCCATTTTTCTTTCCTAATGTAGAACCATCACAACTAATATGTTTATTCTTAAAAAGTGATACACTTCCCATCATTTTTTTCTTTCTATAGAGACAAGATCTCTAAGATTCAAGTGACCATACCTCATCTGTCATAATTCTTCTATTGACAAATGCATAGATGTCATTAATTTAGGATGTTCTACAACTATACCTAGTTTCTATAAGCCCCCTATCGTGGTTCCTTCAATTATCACTTTTAAGTTATCTTGCATGTCCTTAAGTGGAAATGTATGTTCATGAATTCAAATTTTAAGCTTTGATTTTTTATTCCTAAAAGAATATATATTCTTCTTCTTTCCTATACCAAATATTACATTTCCAAGTTTTCTTATATGTTCATTAGGCAACATTATATTTATATCAAAATAATTTTTTTAATCATAAGACCTATCGTTCTCTAAGTAGACCTTACTACCATAAATTTTCTCATGAAAGACTTCACACCAATCTCTATTTCATGACCAATGAATAGTTGTCCTTTGAATATATAAACCAACAATTGTATGCATATATGCATGCCAAATAGTGACATCTAAAAAAAATAACTTAAGATTATTGAAGTCACCATTTATCTTATCCTCACCATTAACAATTATTCTTTCACTTTTTATTATTTTTATAGTACTTCAAAAAAAAAAATTAATCTATTCGTATGCTTCATGTATTTGTATGGTCCAAATCTACCATATTAATAACAATTTCTATTTTTCTTTACTTTGGAATTTGACTTAAATGATACACCATCCTTAAACCTTTTGTCTTTAGGTTTACCTTTGTATTTTTTTCATTATTTTCCATCAGATGACTTCTTTTCCTTGACCATTAACAATAAATCTTGGATTTGAAGTTGACTGTCCACATGCTTCCTCCATTCCTCCTCTTGTAAAAGTATACCTACTAAATTGTCAGAAATATGGTGCATGTTCCCTCATAGCCAAATTAGTGCTAAACACTTGGTACTCTCTCCATTCTTTTAACTATAGACAACTAGTCATTAAAACATTCATTTGCTTCCATTTTGATTGAAAGTGAGTTTTTTTTTTTAAATAAATAAATTTATATCTGTAAATTTATACAAACCTCTCACTGTTGTCAACATATCGATGATCAATTGATGTCCATTTCTAGGGGATGATCGAAACCTTGACGACATACACGAGAATCTTTGCTTTACATTGACTTCTCTGCCAATCTTGAACGGCGGATTGAGGCTATGCCTTAGTATTGTTTAAAATAGAGGATAAATCTTAAATTGTTAATTTACATCGTTTAATTTGTTAGATTTTCCATTTTTTAGCAGACAAAATCTCACGTTTAAGAGTAGTACTTGTACTCGGGCATTCAATGGCAATTGCAAAATTGAGACAATATAAAACCTCCTTGTGATTTTACCATGAAAATATATTACCGGCAATTATTTGCAGAAAATCTGCAATACACAATCTGCGCTGACGAGATCAGAGATTGAAGATCCTCGGTCAGACGCACTTTAACAGCAACCCAACAAAGATCAGATCCTTTGGAGCTTTAAAACCAAACCTCAACAACTTCTTACAAACCTGCTAAGTAAATGGACAACTAACTGAAACTCCTACAAATCCTAACTGACACACATTCAACCTGTGGAGTTCTAATTGTTCATTACTCTAACTATTAAATCAGAAAGTATAAAAAAATAAAATTCTAAATCATAGAGCTGTGCACAATTTCTGCTAGAGTTATAAATCATTCCATCCTATTGTAGTTGGATATTTCCTTTTCCTTCTCCTCTGGTTTCTTGTGTGAAGAGAAGGATTGAGAAAAAGAATTCACATACTGTCCGGACTCAGCGTTGATAGGGAAGTTGAGAATAGCCTTCGAACCGTGCAGTTGGAAAGCAGAACGGTCATACGCCACTGCAGCTTCTTCGGCTGTATTGAAGGTGCCAATCCAAAGTCTGGATCCCTTCTTAGGGTTTCGAATCACTGCAACATATTTCCGGCGTGCCTTAACAAAGCTCACTCCCCTGTAATGCTTTTTTCGATCCTTCCCACAAACAACAGTAGGTGTTGGTAAAGGGGAATTTGTGGTCTCGTCAGAGAATTCATCCCCTAGTAAAAAGTGGGCAATTGCATTCAGAGAACGAACTTCGTGGGGTGTTAGTGTACTCATTATCGCCGTCGCACAATACCATTTGTGGAGAAGTTGTGTTTGGTCACATGCCTTATAAGTCGACCTTAAATTAGGTAATGCAGTAGATTCATTGTATTCGTCCACTTCAAACGCTTTCAAGCGAAAATAAATTTATATTTTAAAAGTTTCAGAAAATCTATTTCTTTGCAAAATGAAATGAATGTAATGATCATGGTGTTAGCTCTAAAGTGAAGATTTTTGTAAATTATACATAACGTAATCATGCCATGGCATATTAAAATACAATCTTTGAAATTGGGATCTTAGAAAGTGAGGTAAATTTACAAAACTGAAGGCAATATATTTTAATATTAAAAAATATTTGGAATTCTTTGTAAAATGTTGTAAGGGAATAGTTATCTATAAATTAGCAAGTCTAAACTAGCAAATAATATGAAAAAATGTTAAGAGTCAATAGTTTGGTTTAACATATTATAATTATTAAAATGCATATTTCTTGAAGTACATATAGGATCTTAAAAAAATGAAACATCATCAATTTTTAGTCTTATTTGTCATGTCTAAACATTGGAGAGAAAATAATATATAGGAAAGCTTAATGTGATGGTCAAAAGGGGCCCAAATAATAACATTATAGTATGACAATCATTTTTGAAAATAAGTGGTGAACATGATAACTCATCAATTGATTCGTTCATCATCTAGCACAAAGCCAGTATTGTAAGTAGTTGAACCAAATAAGGACAATCTAGAGGAACCAAAATTACCATAAAAGGTCATTTTTCCGTTGCCTTAAGGGTTTAAAGTTACTCCATCACATATTACACCTTGTGAACTTAAACTTTAAGACATAAATACTATTAGAGAAAATATATTATATTAACCATAAGGAAAAAAAACTATTGATAGACTTATTCTTGTAAATGACATTATTTCTATCACATTCCATAATTGAAATAATCATTATGTGCAAAAAAAGGTATCAAATTCATTTGAACTAGGCATAAATCATCATAGATTACTCATTGCAAACCATATTGTGTGTGAATTTGTTAGATGTAGAGGGAAATAAAAAGTATAAATACAATTTTATTGTTATGGAAAAGAAAAATAGTTATATGTTAAATTGACTTTGGTTAGTGACTAGCTAGGTAAGGAGAGTTTAGAACTCCTAAGGGACCTACCATGTTTCTAGAGACGTCTTATGAAAATAGAGAGAAGGAAAGGTATGAAATTTTAGGTTTCTATGATAGCTCCTTAGTGTCTTAAAGTCAAGTTTTTGTAAATTATATATAACCTTTTAATTGCAATAGATTATTAAAATATAGTTTTTACTTATTTCCTTTTCTTTTTTAGTTTCTAATGGATAGGGTTTGATATATAAAATTATATGAAGTATCAAATTTAGATTTGGAATCTAAGAAAGAGGTTAAATTATTAAAGAAAGACAACTATACTTTAATTTTAAAAGGCATAAAGAAATGTCTAGCATAATATTTTAAGGGAAACGTCATCTATAAGAAAATATAGGCTAATGTAGCAAGTAAGAGTGAAAATAAAGTTCTTAAAGTATTTTTTTATAGCACCAAAAACATTCAAAAGTAAATAGTTTGGTTTTACTTATTATAATGACTTAAATAATTTTGTTTTAGAATTATATTAAGGACCTTAAGAAAAAAAACATCTTTAAATATTTATCTTATTTATTATTTCTATAAGCTAGAAAAAATGCTAATGGTAAATAGGAAAGTTAATGTAATAGAAAGAAGGGGCTCATATAAAAATTTCATAGGGTGGAAATCAATATTTAAATATTTGGAGAACATGACAAAATCATCAAGTGATTCATTCATCATTAGCAGCAAGAAAAAAATCACAAGTAGTGGAACAATAATAGAGACAATCTAGAGGAACTATAATTGACATGAAAATGTCATTTCTCCACTACCCTATGAGGGATCAAACTTACTCCATCCCAAATTACACCTTCTTAACTTACACTTTAATATGTAAATAATATTCAAAATCATAAGCATTCTATTATCCATACAAAAGGAAATATTTATAGACCCATAATTAAAAGTTATATTCCATAACTAAATAATTTCTAAATGGAAGAAAAGTAAAAGAGTAATTCATGTAGTCATAAATCATATTAGAATCATCATTTGAAACCATACTCCATGTGAATGAATTATCTCTAAAGGGGATTAAAAGTGTGAATTCATTTTGATAGTTTGGAAAAATAAATTAAATTTATTTTAAATTGACTATGGTTAATGATAACTAGGTAAGGAGAGTTTTCAACTCCTAAACTAAATATTATGTTTCTCATAGGGTTCTATAAGAGATCAATATATTTTTGTAGTATTTCCCTTTTTGAATTATACATAACCTATTCATGCCAATAATATATTAAAGCATAGCCTTTATTCGTTTGTTTTTTATCCATTATAATGAATGCAATTTTTTATGTATTAAATTATTGAAGTACCAAACATGAAGTTGGGATCATAAAATGTAATGTTCAATTATTAAAGTAAAACAATTATATTTTAATACTTAAAAACATAAATAAATTTTGACGTAATGTTTTAAGGAAAACATCATGTATAATTTAATAAGGTTTAAAGCATAAAATAATTGTGAAAATAAATCTATGGGGGTAATTTATAATAGAACCAATAAATGTCAAGATTCAATAGTCTCATTTTCCTAATTATAATTACTAAAGTAAAAATTTATTGAATTATATATGACATCTTTAAAAAAAAAACATTATTAATTTTTAATCTTACTTAGCATCTATATAAACTAGAGAGAAGGCTAATGATATATAGGAAATATTAATATGATGGTGAGAAGGGGCCCAAATATCAATATAGAAAATTTGGATGAACTAGAATTACTAGACAAAGGTATTTTCTCAAATTTTCTAAGAGAGTTAGGCTATTCCATCACAAATTACACCTTCTCAACTCAAGCTTCAATATGATAAATATTATTATAAATTATATATTATATTATTCATTTTATAAATAAATATTAATGAATTTATGATTTAAAATGGTATTTTTCTACCATTCCATAATTAAAATAATCAATATATCTAAAAAAAAGCTAAAATAGGCATAAACTATGGCATAATCCTTTGTTGAGACAATATTTTATGTAAATGATTTAGGTATATAGGTATTAAATAATTTTGAAGAAATTTTTTGTTGTTTGAAAAATAAAAAATAAACATATATGTTGAATTGACTTTAGTTAGTGACAAGTTATGTAAGAAGAATTTGCAACTCCTAAGTGACCTATTGTGTTTCTCATTGGGATGGATTACTGACTTAGACACCACACAATGTATTATATTATAGGGATCTATAGGATCTCCATAGAGTATTAAATTGAATTTTTATGTAATTTATATATAACTTATTCATAAAAAAAAATTAAAATATAGATATTATAAATTTATTTTTATTCTTTTTTTAATTTTCATTTGTTTTATTTTACTTGTCATGTGAATAAGCTAGAGAAAGGGCTATTCATATATATGAAATATTGATCTAATGGTGAGATAGAACACATATAATAACATTATAGGGTGATAATCAATGTTAAAAATAGGTGACCATGATAAACTTATCAAGTCATTTCTTCATTAGTTAGCATAAATCCACAACCATAAGTAGTTAGAGCATAACAAAAATGACCTAGAGGAATAAGATTTGGGAGTTACTTCATCGATGTTATACCTCCTCAAAATATACAATTGAATATCTAAAATACTATAATAAATTATAGATATTATATTAACTATACAAACATATATTGCAGGGAATGTTCTCCCATGGGCCGACTGATGGTTTTGTAACTCATCCCTGGCATTGTGGTTTCCCACAATTCATATTTCCCTACATGTATCCATGCCCAATATTGGTTCATGGATACGTAAAAAATTTGGACAAAGACACCGAGGTTATTAGTGGTAACAGGTTAAAGGTTACCATCATCGTGGTAGCCATCTGAGATATTCTATGTACCCCTACAAATTGGGAGGTTGAGAGATTTTGCTACCGAAGAATGAAATATTTTTGGGCAACCAAAGACCAACAATTGAAATTTTACAAAGCTAAAAGAACTAAAGGGTCATACAATAATTAGATCATCTTCCCTTTGGCACATAGAGAGTTCAATTTAGATGTGTAGACCATTTTCTGAATGCTAACTTTTATTTTTTTCCATGAAACTGATGACGAGTTCTGCGAGTTCCAAATGGGATTCTAGCCTTCATGCTCAAGAAGGAAAGGATCCAGAAGAAATTTGATTTTACTAAGGCAATCATCGAATGAATGATGGAACAATTAACAGATTATAACACCACTTTTGAGTTTAGGTATTCCTTGTTTTTGGTACATGTAATTTTACATTAGAACCCTAAAATATTTAGTGGTTATTTTTTGCTCAATAAGTTTGATGTAGCAGGGTTATATAGGCCAGTTTCGTCTTGGACCCATGTCCTTTCCAGAACATGGGACTATTATTCTTTTTTTTATTATTTCCTACAATCAGTACTCTTGGATTTGTCTTTGTGCCCTCTAGGTAGGTTCTCCCCTAAAAGTTTGGAATGGATTAAAAGCCACCAAACCCCATTGGGTTACTTTTTGGGATAAATTTTTTCTTTCATCAGATGTCATGGTTTTGATGAGGAGCCTTTTAGGCTTCCTAAATTTGTAATAGACAGTACCCTTGCCTTAGAGGCATGCCATTAGGCATCCATTACCAACAAAGGTTACAATGGTGGGAGACACAAGAAAGCACTCTACACATTTCCCTTTACCATCACCAAAAGTCAGATAACACTTGTAAAGTGGGAAGAATAGGATGTGTTTACTAGAAAGTTGGCTTGCCTAGGCCTAGTCCTTATTTGTGATATGTGGAAGTATAATCCAATTGGGTATCTTCCAACTATCAAACATGAAGAGTGGGAATATTTAGTCAAGGAATAACCCGACTGGGGAGAGGGAAGAGGTATACATTTACCTAGACTTTATACCATTTGAATGACCTGCATGGGTTGACTTGTATCCTAGGGTGGCAGAGTTATGACAAAGCGTCCAGATGAGCCAGTCCCTCAAAACACGCCTAAAGAAATTTAGATGGTCAAGAAAGAAGAAGGCCAATTTTTTGAGGTATCAATAGGAAATAGAATTCCTAAACACTTTACATGGAGAAGTTAAGATGAATGAAGAGAACGTCAATGAGATCTATGACATTGAGGTCAGAACTAATGATAGTAATCCTAAATTGGATCGAGAGTATGAATAGGATCATTCACTAGTTTCTACTCTCCCACTTCAGACATTCGATGGAGGGAAATGGAAGGGAAAAGGGTCAAAATAGAAAGAATTATAGATCTCATCTTCCACCAAAACCCTAACAAAGGGTAAGGGGACCCGACAGTCTCTGAAGAGATCTTCCATACCTCCAAAGACCTAAGGTTTGACCAGATCAGTCACTAGAGAGTCTAAATCAACCTATGTAGCCTCTAAAAAGAGGAGATGAGTCCAAGACTTAGGCAGACCAAGCATTTCAAACAAAGGAGAAGAAGAGGTGGACTCCGCTCCGCTAGGATTTTCAACTTTGACAATCTAGGTAAGTCTTCTACCCACCCTCCTTTCTACTAAATCTTTGGTTGTTATTGCCCCCCCAATTTGCAAAAAAAATTCCTCCATCCATGGGTTCTAATGTCCTCATCCTTAATACACCGCCAACCATATTTGAAAATGATCCCCACAAAGAAGCCTTATGCATCAAAAGTGCATCTTCTACTTCGACTATAATTGACTCTTTGATTTTCTTGTCAAGGGCACTCATTGTAAACATTGAAACACCCATGTTGCAAGTTTGATCATCCCTGTCTGCTTCCTAGAAAGTACCTCTTTTTCCACCTACTTCCCTTTTTACTCCAATGGGTGTCTCTCCTTCTTAGTCCATACATGGAATTACACCCTTTTTAATGATAATGCTTCCTTTTTCCTCTCTGTAACCTTAGATGACAGAGGCCTCTCCTTCTATCACCTCTTTTAGTCTCCCCATTGGTGTTTTGCTTGTTGTACAGAGTATTGAGTCTCCAAAAAGCCTCCAAAATCATATTGAAGTAACAAGGTAGGCCCAACAAGCAAGAAAGAATAAGTTGGAGGGAAAAGCCATGAAAAATCCAACTACCCAAAAGTTGGAAACTTGTTTTGATGAAGAGAATAATGCTCTATTGGTCACAACTATGAAGTCATGGAAATCCAATCCATAAGGAGAAATGCATTTCAAGGATTACAACATCCAAGGTATGGGTTTGAATTTAAGTGAAAGTCACTCGTGCAACAAAGTGGTCTTGTCTAAAGAACTCAAAAGGTGGTCTATATTGACTACAAGAAGTTGGACAAGAAATTGATGAAGTGTGAGGTAGATTTGGTAAATGTAAAGTCCATACTAGACTGAATGTAGGCATAAATCAAATGAAAAGATTTTGGGATGGCCCGCTTAAGGCAAGTATAGGGTCAACAAAGTGAAGTAACTAAGTTTCTTGAAGGAGCCCAGAGTGAGAAGGATCAACTTCATGCCAAGGTAGAAAGATTGAAATGTGAGATCACGGTCAAGCGTGAAACAACTATGGAGCATTGACTAAGGAAAAAGGAGCTTGAAGATGAATTAGCAAGAAGGAACATTATATATAATGAGCTATAGAAGGAGCCACAAGAGATGGATGAGAAAAAGGTAGATATGCAAAAGGAATTGTTTAGCATCTGGTCTTAAGCCTTCGACAATATTCAGAAAGCCTAAGAAGAAATAGAAAAGGAGAAATGAGAAAATAAATGCATCGATTCTATTTTTCATACTTGCAACAAAGAGATTAGGTAGTTACACTATGAACTTACAAATTCTCTCTAGGAGAAGAATCAATTAGAGGAAGAAATGAGAGCAAGGGAATCCCAATTCGAATAGGAATTGATCGCAGCATAGGGATCCAGACTTCTCCCAATACTTAAAAAGTTAGTATCTACCCATTGGGAGAGGATCATAGTTGTGGTATATGCCTTGAATCTAGTCTTGTGGTTTCTAATGGATGCACACGAGTTAAACATAAAGGTTAGCCCTACGATTGACAAAATTTTGCATACAATCACTCCCTAAGCTAAAGAACCAAGAACATTGATCTCAAAATTATATAAGGTAACTGAGGAAGCTCCAAAAAGTGCTAAGATTCCTAACCAAAGAGTGGCTACAAGAAAGGAAAAAACATTTATCATTTCCAACTAGGTCACACTGAAAAGAAAAACTTGTCATATGGTATTAAATAAGAATGTTGGTGAGATAAAAGAGAAGTTTAAATTTCTTCTCCAATCTAGATTAGCTACCCTATTCTCATCAGATGAAGGAGTGTTGACATTAGAGAAAATCACAAAGGAAATCAAGCTCAAGATCGAAGAATCCACAGTGCTCCAAAATGTGATATCAACATCTACAGTCAAGGAAATTGAAATGGAACTTCTTCCCCTTTCCTGAATTTACTATCACATTGGATTTGTTTCATCAAGGTGGAAAGGAGATTCTTTCAAAGTGGTCCTTCATCTTGATCAGGCCTACAAGACATTTTAGGCCCTCATTTTGCCCACTCATGGAGATTGGGAGACCCAACACGTACTTTCCTCAAACTCTAAGGATTATTTGAGATCTAGGTTCATGCCTCTACAAGAAAAGACCCCCTATGAGTCACTAAAAACTATGGAGAAATTTTTTCCTTCAATATTTTCGTATTCACACCTTACTTCCTGTGCACAATGGAAATGGATGCACTACTTCTTTGTTCAAGAACAAGGAATTTGATTTCATAATGTTCACACTCTAAAAGACCTCAGAGATCTCAACCCAATGATGTATGTACGATATCTAGCTATAAGATACATTTAGGGAAGGTTGAAAAAAGAAATGGGTTAACCACCAAATGTAAACTTGGAAAATACAAAATGTTTGAAAACACAATGTGATATGCAAACATATGCTAAATGATCATGAAACAAAACAGAAAGTTGTAAAAATGAATGTTTGCACCTGGGAACTTTTTGAAGATGAAATGGAGACTAGAAATGCTATTGATCTTGAATTTGTGGCCTACTCAGACTTATTCGCCATTCTGGGCGAATTGGTCCCAAATCTGGAAAATTGTTTTAGAGCCTGTTTTAGCCAAATGGGTATCCAAATCTATAGAAACCTTTGGAGAATAGGTATAGTGGGACTCATTTTCCACTAATAGAGAATGATTCCCCTTTGACTTTTCAAAAAACTCAATAGTGGAATCTGAAGCTCTCGGTCTACTCTTTCTATACATCCAGGTGTCTAAATCTGAAACCTTGATTTTCTACACTATAAGTGACTATTTGTGGATATTTTGACCTTTCCAATAGGGAGATGACTTTAAAAAGTTACAAACCTATTTTTCAATCTTGTCCAAGCCATCCAAGCACCTAAATCTGAAATCACACAAGGAAAGAGAGAAAATGTTGATAGCTATGGTATGGGGGTTTGCCTTAGTCAAACCCTATTTAGGTAATTAAACCAAATGAAGAGATAAAATGAATCATGAACATTAAATAATAGAATTAGTGACTTTACACAATGAGATATGTTTAACTGCTACAATAATGGATGAAGAATCTTCCCTTGAATGCTTTAGAATTGATCTTAATTGTTATTTTGATGCCTTGGTGAAGATGTAAATTGTTAAGCCCTAACTTGCTTGATTTGAGATGGATAATGAATGATGAATGAATAATTAATTAGGGTTAAAGGTCTCCTTTTAAGTGAGTGGATAGAATAAGGATCATGATCAAGGGCTAAAATTAAATTACAAAATAATTTAATCAAGGGTGGAGGTTAATTGAGAGAAGAAATACATGGATAGATAACGACTTGAGGTGGAAGATAAGATTGGCATAGAAAAGTGGTTGTTGGAGAAAATTAAATAATAAAAATTATTTAATATAGGTGGCCACTAGCCAACACAAGAGAAATAAATAAAATATTGATTCTATTCATTTAAAACGAAAGGTGAGAACAAATAATTAGATAATTAAATAATTAAAAATTAGTATTAAATTATAGAGGAAAGGTGGAGTGTTGAACATTAAATAATTAAAATTAAAAATAATTATTTAATGGAGAGGGAATGAATAATTAAATAATTGAAATAATTATTTAATTCAAAAGTATGGAAGAAAGGACCATTAGACTTGAATGCTTAATAAAATTCTAGAAAAGTGTGAAAGTCATTTACAATTCTTTACAACAACTTTACAAGACATGCATTTTATTCAATTTGCAAGGGCCCGAGACCTAATGTGAATGTGTTATCCACATTACAACATTAAATCAAGGAAAAATTAAGCCAAAATCACAAGGATGGCCTAAACAATAATAAAAAGTAGAAGGGTTACTTTTTCAGTGTCCTCATTTAACCCCCACTTTAGTGAGAGGGTGAACTTGCTTCATTTGACTCACACTAAAGTAGACATCCAAGAGGGTTCCAATCGTACCAATGTGGATGAAAATGGATGATAAAGATCAAAGTAGTAGTCAAGTGCCTAGGATCCAAGATCCTAAGTCAAACCAACTTGAGCACAAAAGAACACACACAAGGTGTATAATATGCAACAGAATAAGATACACGAACATATAATGGAAAGAACTAAAAGGAGAATACAAAGAAATAGAAATAAGAATGAGGTGGATCAAGTTTCGATCATTTGTCCAAGATGATGTGGATCAGATCTAGGTTGTTTGGCCAAAAATGCATACTCACTATGAGGCAATGGAAATCTTGTCTGTCCACTAGGTGAGAGGTCCTAAAAGGTGAGAAACATACACTCATGGCTAGTATGCACTCACACACACACAAGTTGCTATGGGGAAAGTCATACCTCGAAATGGGATTCTCATTCAAAACATACCAAAGTTATACTTCCTGATAACTTTGATAAGGCACCACACAAAAATGATCTTCGAGCTCTATGAGGCAAGAAAAACTTTGTATGCTTGAAACTTATAGACATTGTAAATGAGAAATAGTGCAAGGAGTATTCAAAGGGATTTTTCTTAGTTCGTGCAAGGTCTCATCTTAGGGAACATTGTACTTAATGTATCCAAGAGAGGACAAATACAAGGTCTCCTCATAGGGAACATTATTCTTAATGTTTCCAAGCGAGGAAAAGCATAAAAGGTCTCATCTTGTTCCCAAGAGAGGACAAGTCCAAGGTCTCATCCTTGGGAACATTGTATCTAATGTTTCCAAGAGAGGACAAGTGTCACAATTTTGGAGGAAATCAAGCCCAATGGCATCACAAAGAAAATGATGCATCGCTAGAAGAAAGAAATCACACAATGAAATATGAGTGTCAATTTATGTCCCCACTTTAAAGGGGTTGCTAACACCATGACTATGAGAAATTTCTTTAAAGTAGAAGAAGATATGAGAGCTTGTTTGGAAAGCCCTATGCCAAGTCATGTTTTTAATAAGCTACGTCATGAAAAAGGTAGTATGTCACATGCAATATGACTTAAGGCATGCCATCCACATCCCAAGATTGCTCTTATACATTCATGAAAGGTGATCAACTATCCAAAAGAAGCAATAACAAGTGACATATGAGGACAAGGCTACCTAATCCATTGTCCCCACTTAGTGCAGGACAAGGAGGAGCCAAAATGATGGATGAGATGCATGCTAGAGTGAAAATTAGTATCGATTAGAGTAATGAGGTGCTCCCCACATAAGGAAGAGAACCAAACTACTTAATATGTTGGATTTTACTACTGAAAACCTTACATTCATTAGTAGGATGACAATGAACTCTATGATACGCACAAAAAGAGTGTATGTAATAAAATTTCTTTTGAGTTCTTGGAGGGAGGGATATCAAATGATCATGGAGGATTCTTGACAAAATACCCTCTTGATCAATGGTAGAAGATGTTCCTTTATTATGTAACAAAGATATCTCTTGCATAGATGTACAAGATGTCATACCTACACAAGACTCTTAACATTTTGAGATTTCGTTCTCTCCTATACAGGAGGGTGTAAAATATAAAAAACTCAAATCATTAGTATTTTTCAAGATGACATTGATATTAAGCAAATATTTCTTGGTTTGGTTCATTTCAAGAAAAGGATAACAACCAAGAATAGTAGTGTCTATCAGTTGAGGACAATTGAAATGGATGCACCACTTCTTTGTTCAAGAAAAGGGATTTGATTTCACAATGTTCACACTCAAAAGTACCTCATAGATCTCAACCCAATGATGGATGTGAGATATTTGACTGTAAGATACCTTTGGAGAAGGATAAGAAAATAAATGGGTTCACCACCAAGTGCAAACTTGGAAAATACAATTTTTTTGAAAACACAATGTGATATACAAACATATGCTAAATGATCATGAAACAAAACAAAAAGTTGTAAAAATGAATGTGTGCACCTAGGAACTTGCTGGAGATGGAATGAAGACTGGAAATGCTACTAATCCTAAAATTTTGGCCTACAAGGAATCATTTTCCATTCTCGGTGAATCTATCCCAGATCTAGAAAACTATGAACCTAAGTTTGTTTTAGCCAAATGGGTATCCAAATCTGTAGAAACCTTTAGAGAAAATGTATACTGGAATTAATTTTCCACTAATGGTGAATGAGTCCACTTTGACTTTCTGAAAACTCAAGAGTGGAATCTAAAGCTCTTAATCTCCTCTTTCTATACCTCTAGGTGTCTGAATCTGAAACCCTGGTTTTCTACATTGTGACTTTTTGTGGATATTTTGACCTTTCCAATAGGGAGATAACTTCAATAAGTTAGAAACCTATTCTTCAATCATTTCCAAGCCATCTAAGCACCTAAATCTACAATCACACAAGGATAGAGAGAGAAAATGTTGATTGTTAGGGTATGGGGGTTTTCCTTGGTCAAACCCTATTTAGGTAATTAAACCAAATGAAGAAATAAGATGAAGCATGAACATGAAATCATGGAATTAGAGAATTTCCATGATGATAGATCTTGAATTGATGCAACAATGAATGAAGAATCTTCCCTTGAATGCTTCAGAATTGATCTTAATTGTTATTTTGATGCCCTTGTGAAGACTTAAAATGCTAAGCCCTAACATGCTTGATTTGAGATGGATAATGAATGATGAATGAATAATGAATTAGGGTTAAAGGTATCCTTTTAAGTGAGTGGATAGAATAAGAATCATGATCAAGGGCCAATATTAAATTAGAAAATAATTTAATCAAAGGTGGAAGTTAATTGAGAGAAGAAAGACATGGATAGATAAAGATTTGAGGTGGAAGATATGATTGACATAGAAAAAGAGGTTGTTGGAGAAAATTAAATAATAAAAATTATTTAATTTAGGTGGCCACTGGCCAACATAGAAGAAATAAATAAAATATTGATTTTGTTTATTTTAAAAGAAAGGCAAGAACACATAATTAGATAATTAAATAATTAAAAATAACAATTTAATTATAGGGGAAAGGTGGAGTGTTAAAAATTAAATAATTAAAAATAAAAATAATTATTTAATGGAGAGGGAAGGGATAATTAAATAATTAAATTAATTGGGGAGATAAAGAAAGGATAAATAATTAAATAAAGATGAAATTTATTTAATTATAGAGAGAAAAAGCTAATGAATAATTAAATAATTGAAATAATCATTTAATTATAGAAGAAGAGGGAACATCGAACTTTTGAAATAAAATAATATTTAATTTAAAAGTAGGGAAGAAAGGACCATTAGACTTAAATGCTTAATAAAATTCTATAAAACTGTGAAATTCATTTACAAATCTTTACAACACCTTTACAAGACATGCATTTTATTGAATTTGCAAGGGCCCAAGACCTAATGTGAATGTGTTATCCATATCACAACATTAAATCAAGGAAAAACTAAGCCAAAATCACATGGAGGGACTAAACAAGAAGAAAAAGTAGAAGGGTTACTTTTTTGGTGTCCACACTTCCTTTTCTACTTTATGATGACACTGCACCTAAAGGACAAAGGTTACTCTTGCATAAAAGTGTGAAATACACCATGTGATGGTTGCGTGAATTTTTGATATTATTTTCCTTTCAAGACTAAACTAGGAAATGTGTCTATGTGGTGGGGATATTTGCAAAATTATTCTCACAAAATTTGAAATCACCCGCTAGCTTGTCATGTTAGCAATTTCATTGGGTGGGTTGTTTCTTCTGTGGATGTATCTATTTTGGATAGAGTTTTTTGAACAACGTGGTGGATTCTTTAATTTTAGGGGTAGTTGGATGTATCTAGGATATGATCTTCTTCTAAAAGAAAATCTTTTTAGATCATCTACAGTATCTTGAGCCATAAATGAGGTAGTTGAGACTTTACGAGTGAATATTGTTGTGATCTATTCAAGCTCTAAGATCAAATTGTGGTCTATCAGATATAAACATCTAGCAATTGTTATTCTCAATTGATTGTGGCAATGGCTCCTTCTTCTTCTAGCTATAAAATGTGGGTCTGTAGTAGTGGGTAAGGAGCTTCTTAAAAAGTATTTTCAAGGAAGATAGGTATTGTTTCAAGGAGATGCATTTTTCTTAGGGATAGGAAGATTTCATAGAGCACTCTTTATGCTCTTTGGAATATTGTATTTGTTAAGACTATCAATCAGATTGGCACTTGATCTTTGTTTCTAGTTAATATATAATAAGAATTAGATCTATTAAGAATAAATCTTTGGAATTGTGCATTTTATGGCCTTTATCAAGTTTCTTTTTCGTATATCGTTTATGCTTAGAGCACTATGTTAAAGCCTTATGTAGATATTCTAGATGATTATTTTACATGCTATTAGCTTTTATGTTTGATGACATCTTTCAAAAATTGGATCATGTCCATCATACTCTTTCATTTTTTGTAAAGGATATGCCATTTTCATTTTACGTTGTAAAAGAGGAAGGATTCTGTGAACATCTAAATATTCTTGTTAATCTGTAGGGTTTCTTATTCCTATTGGAACTTAATGGATAATTCCCACAGGGAGATTTGAAAGACTGCATTGTACTTTCTCTAGCTTTTTTCATTTGTTCTCTTCCCAATAATGAAGGGTTTGTGACATTTTGTGTCCATCTCATCAGGAGTAAGAAATAGTTAAAGTTTGAAATGTTGTAAGAGATTTGGCACATCACCATATTTATGTTTTTTTCTTGCATTTATCTCTATCCATTTCCCCAAACACAAATAATAGTCAACTTTCTTTACAAATCTTGGAGTTCATTCACTGAGGCAGATTTTGGTCCCCCATTTGCTGAATTTCCCATAAGACTGTTCAGAGAGGCATAATATTTTATGATAAAAAAACCAATGGAAGAAATTGCTGAAGATAAGGATGTTGTTGAGACTAGAAAGGAAATTACAAAAGAGTTTACTTTTATTCCTTCGGTAACTTGGGATACTAGATATCAAGGCCACTCATAGATACTTGTTCCTCCAACAGATAAAGAGTAGAACACTGATGAATGTGAGAAGCATGATGAGAAAATAAATGAGGGTGAAGAAAATATGGAAGAATTGAATGATGGTGAAAAGGAAGGAGAAGGGGATAAAATTGAAGATAAAGAGAAAGGAGAGAAGGACAAGGATGGAGGAGATAAAGAAAAAGACAAAGACAATATTTTGGTGAGGAAGAAGAAAAGATGGATGAAGGATAAAAGTACAATACCGAAAAGAATGAAGAAGCTGAAAAGTTTAAGGGTTTACCCAAGCCATCCGATGAATCCTCCTTCGAGAACCCTTTTATCTTGCTATCTAAACAACTAAAGGTTCAACTAGTTGATAATTCTTAGTTGTTGTAGTTGACCATGAAGAAAGGTAACATTGATTTGGATAAGATATATCTTATACAAAATTTGCAATTAAGTGATGTCTTTAGCGAATTGGTGTAAGAAGAAATGATTGAAACACATTATAAGAGTAGTGAATTGATAGATGAGGTAGTGAAAGAATTGCAAGAGTTCATTCTAGGTACTAATGTTGACACATCTCTTCCTATGGTGGAGAATTTCAATTTTTTGTTTCATTCCTTTAAGGAATATGCCTCCAAGATGAAATAAATGCTAAAAAAGAGGTTGAGATAAGCATTACAGGAAAAAAGTTGATGGGTAATATAGAAAAATGTGCATCTATACATACAAAATTTGAATAATGCTTGAAAGAAGTGTAATCTTGTGAGGAAGGTGCAAAGGAAAAGTTTTAAATTGCATTATACTGAACAAGGAATAAAAGTTGAAATGGACTCAATTGAGTCACAAATAGCTAATCCATCAAAATCCTATGATACGACATTAGATAGAGACAATAAAATAGTAACTGCTATAGTCGACTTGCATGACAAACTCTTTTCTTTGTAGAGTAAAAACAAAGAAGTGATAAAGGAGTTGGCGAAGCTAAGGGACTTGGTAATAACATAGCACAAACCAATCTTAAGTGCGCTTTCTAGTTCTGACAAAGTTTCAAAGATCAATCTTACACCTGGTACTATAGAAGGAGGAGATTCATTCAGAGAGCTTGGGTCACTACAAAAAATTCTTGTAGTAGCGAAGAAGAGATGGGAGGAAGGAAAGTCTACTTGACAAGCCATTCTTCAAAAGCTTAAGGAGTCAACATTTTTGGGTTGACAATTTCTATCTTTATGCACATTTTCAAATTTTTATGTTTCTATATTTTATTGCATATGTGTGAACACTTTTAGGATTTTTTGGTTAGCTTCCTAAGGTGGGGCTAGTTCAATTTGTACATATGCATGTGGGCCAGCACCCTTTGCCCTTGATGTCAAAGGGGAGAAATATTTTTAGAGATATTTTTGTTTTGGCATATGTTTCCATCAATGACAAAGTGAGAGATTGTTAAAACAATGAAGAAGGTTGTTATTAATGAGTTTTCATTGATTTCAACATGATGTTGAAGGAAAAAAATTTCCAAATTTCATCTAAATTCAGATTACAAAGACTCAATGAATGCTTAATTCCTAATTCAACAATTATTTGTGTCAAATTGAATTGACTTACAATTGCACATCAACATGACTCAAATTTGTAAATAGAGCGAATATTGTTATTTATTCAAATTCATTAAAGTTACATACATGAAACTTTATTTCCTTACAACAATCTCTCTTCTCTACTCAACCCAATTCCTCTTCATCTTGCAACCTCTAACACCTATTTTGTTCAGTCCACTCTTCTCTATAATATAAATCTTCTACAAAGAAGCTCTCTAGATTCCATATGTCACTCCTCTCTCTATCAATTTACATCAAATTTCAATTAATGTTTCAATCCTTTGATTTAAGACTCCAACTACAAGCTAATTTTCTCCACCAAGCTACTGAGAATCACATCCTCATCATAGCTCTTTTACGCACTCTTCTCTCTTGTCACTACTACTCCAACTTTCATTCTTCATCACCTTCTCATCAATATTTTTCTTATTCTGATGCAAACTTCATTTCTACATGAATGATAATTGTTTCCCTCTTCTCCCTTCTATGCTTCAATTTATTAGTTGATTTAAAAGCACAACCAAAATGGGAACTATCGCGTAGCCCATGCACTAGTCTGATTCATACTAAGCATTTAAAAATGTCTTCATTCTACATAAAATGCGATGTGTCACAGTGTTATCTCCAATTACTTTCCATTCTTTCCTTTTCAATTGTACACCTTGGAATAAGTGGCATCCTAGATTCAATAGCCTTCACTTGACATATATTCAATGGTAATTTTCTTGGTATGCATAGCTCCTTCCTACTGCGTGAATATTTCCACTACTTTTTCCCACCCAAGCTCTCCAAGTTTCATGTTGATAATTATCTTTTAAAATTTCTATTGTTTGGTCTATGGCATAGGTAAGGAGAGGCTTCTTTGCAGTTTCACCACTCTTACACTTCCCCTACTTCCTTCAACTACTGCCTTCTACCACTACCCCCTCTTTCTAGCAAGTAATTTTTTGTTCTATATTTCATTTCCATTTGATGGAATTGGAAAAGTCTTGCAATTGAATCGAAACTCTTAGTAGATTCATTACTATAGTGTCACATGAATCAAACCATTTTAGTTTCCTTCAATTTAAAACTATTAATTTCAATTTTTATTCCATTTATTTGTTGAACTTTCAATTTCTTATTTGTCTTGATCATGACATAATACTACCATTATAAATGAGCTCGATCCATTAAAAAATTTCAAGAAAAAGATTTATAAAACAAAACTAAATCCATCAAATATCCAAAAATGTCAACCAATTCTATTTCACACGACCACCATGAGCTGGAATGAACTACTTACAAAGGAAAGAAAATGAAAGCAAAACAACAAAGCCAAACTAATTTATTTTTTACTTGTGATTCCAATCACATGTGAACCGGGCTGCTCTTGCATCAAACACATTGGGTAATGATTTTGTGAGCATGGGTTCAAAATAATGTAATGAGGTGATAGAATCACCATTTAAGAATATGAACAGTATTCAACAAAATCCATTATTGAAATTCACCAAATTTCCCGACCTCCTCTACCAAATTCTTCATCCTCTTCTTTGCATTCCCTCCTCTAATATGTCTTCACTATAACTTCACCCTTGCAACCTACATGCTACAATTGTACCTCGATCTCACTAAGATTTCACTTCATCTATTACAATCTTCCATTACACCACTTTTATTTGTTGTAACCTACAATGATGCTTTTGAGCTTCTCACTCACACTTCCACTAACCATAGGTTTTGTCACAAGCTACCTCACGTTCAATAATCTACTTGTGCCCCTAAAACCTCTGCTCACTTCCCTCTCCATCCACAGGTCATGGTGTGAAATTCCTCTCTCTTGACGCTTTATTCACCTCTCTCTCGATGCTTTATATGTACACTCAAAACCTTTAGCACTCATACCACTTGATGAAGAAGAAAAAGCCACTCTTCCAAATTTCACCTAAATTCATATTACAAAGACTCAATGAATGCTTAATTCCCAATTGAACAATTACTTATGTCAAATTGAATCGACTTACAATTACACAAAAACATTACTCAAATTTGTAAATATCTAGAGAAAACTTTATTATTTATTCCAAATTCATGAATGTTACATATGCGAAACTTTCTTTCCTTACAAAATTTTTTCATTCTTGCTTGACCTAATTCCTCTTCATCTTGCACCCTCTAACACTTCTTTGGTTCGATCCACTCTTCTCTATAATATAAAGCTTCTACAAAGCACCTCTCTACACTCCCTATGTAGCTCCTTTCTCTATAAATTTTCACCAGCTTTCAATTAATGTTTCAATCCTTCACTTTAACACTCCAACTATGATCTCTAACTTTCTCCACCAGCCTACTAAGAATCATGTCCTCATCACAGTTTTGTTATGCACTCTTCTCTCTTGTCATTGCTACTCCCACATTCATTCTTCATCACCTTCTCATCAATCTCTATCTTATTCCTGCACCATCTTCATTTATACATGGATGATAGTCAATGCCATCTTCTCCCTTCTATGCTTCAATTTATTCATTGATTTGAAAGCATAACCAAAATGGGAACTGTCGCATAGCCCATGCACTAGTACCATTCATACTAAGCATTTAAACTTGTCTTCATTTTTCATAAACCTTTCCGTTATATGCATTTCCATGGAATGTATTCTATTGATATATCCAATTACTTTCCATGCTTTCCTTGTCAAATCTACACCTTGGAATAAGTGGTGCCCTACATTCAATAGCCTTTACTTGACATAGAGTTAATGGTAATTTTCTTGGCATGCGTAGCTCCTTCTTACTGAATGAATACTTCCACTACTTTTTCTCATGCAAACTCTCCAAGTTTCATGTTGATAATTATCTTTTAAATTGTCTATTGTTTGGTCTATAGCACAAGTAAGGAGAGGCTTCTCTGAATTTTCTCCACTCTTATGCCTCTCCTACCTCCTTCAACTGTTGCCTCCCTACTACCTTCTAACATTGCTCCCTTGTTCTAGAAAGTAAATTTTCCTTCTATATTTCATTTTGCATTTGATACAATTGGAAAATTCTTGCAATTGAATTGACACCCTTAGTAGATTCATTATTATAGTGTCACATGAATTAGCCCTTTTTAGTTTCCTTCAATTTTAAACTTTTAATTTTAATTTTAATTTTGTTTATTTTCTAATCTTTCAATTTCTTATTTGTCTTGATAATGACATAATACCACCATTTTAAATCCGCTTGATTCATTAAATGGTGTCAAGAACAAGATTTTGTAAATGAAATTAAATCCATCAAATATCCAAAATTTTCAACCAATTCTACTTCACACAACCACTAAACTGGAATGAACTACTCACAAAGGAAAGAAAATGAAAGAAAAATAATAGAACCAAATCAGAAATTTTTTCTGGTGATGTCGATCACATGTGAACTCAGATGTTGGTCTGCATCACAACACCACATCACACCACATGATGAATGATGGATTTATACAAAAATATAAATTCTAGAAAAGGTTATTTTGGTTGTGTTTAAACTAGCAGTTTCAACTCATAGTGCCCTCCGGTATTTTGGTTTGCATTTGTTAACATTTTTAAATATACCTATTTGGTTCTAGTATGTTTTTATAGATAACTTTTGCATATTTTTTTTTAATTTCAATTGTTTTTGTGAATGGTGCAGAGCACCTTGTTGCTCCATTTTGTGAATTTAGTCTAGATAGGTGGTTTTAGTCACGATAATGTCAAATAAGGCCATGATAGGCCATTTTGCAATGTTGGTTTTAGTTTTGAAGTAATTGTGGAGTTATTAGGTAAATATTTCTATTTTGCAAAAAAAGTGTCAATTTAAAAATGTTGTAAAGTGCAAAAATTGCAAGTTGTTATAATGTGAATGGTCATTGGCTTAACAAGGTTATGGAGGGAGTTGAAACAATTAGTTTAGGTGAAATTTTTTTTAAATATATAATATCAATTTATGTGAAGGGTTGTTGAAGAGTTTTGAAGGAGAACATCAATCAAATACCACTGTTCTTTGTTAATTTCTATGTAATTTCTTCATTCTTTTCCTATGTACAGGTCCATACATGCATATATTGCTCAAATAATGGTTGGATCAGATGTATAATTGTATTAATTTTGTTTTTAATCCATTCTTGAGGAGTTCTATTAGGTTTGAAGCATCTCAGAGGTAGATTTATGAAAACTGGTCTGGACTTGCTCATTTAAGGGTTTGAGTGTGTAACATATTGAAATAAGACATTCTGCCTATTGTTCAATATGTGCCTCAGTGGAATGGGCCTGAAGTAATTAGGATAGGGTGTAGGGATAAGAAAATAGTATTGGTGAGGGCATTTGAAGGGATTCTCAACACTGCCCTAGTGAAAATACAAAATTTGGGCCTTAAGAACAATGCTAGAGTTGGTGGATTGAGGAATTTTCTTGAGAAACAGTCATATCTTGTTGGAATTAGGGATCATATGTGTATTTTGATGATTTTTTAAGGTTGAAAAGGATAGGAGGGGTCAAATGTATGATATGGCATGAAGCCCTAGTTGAACAAAGGGGGAAAAAGGGTGAATTTGAGAGATTTTATGAAGGAAGTGTGAGGGATTCTTAGGGGAAGCATAATTTTAGGGTGAATTAAGTTTTTACAGGAAGAATAAAGAAGGTTGGAAGTGGTTTCAAGTTTGTATGAGGTTGGGATATGTGGGTTTCAATAAACCCTTGTTTGTGTGGTGAAAATTGAGGTGTTTCTTGAAAGAGGGTCATAGTGAGTGAGTTTTGAACAATAGGTTGACAAATATAAAGTTTTACAAGCAATTTGAAGTTTAACAAGTGGAATTTTTAGTTTGTAATAGATTTGGTGATGTGTTCCTTTGGAAAATTGGGCTAATTGGCACCATTTTCAGTGCTAAAGGCTAGTTTAAGTGAAGATGGTCCAAAGAGACCTAATAATATTTTGAGGTATGTTTTGTGTGGGGTTAATTGGTCCCTAAAAATATGAGTGGATAGTGGATTTTTTGGAGTGTTTGAGAGATAAGACCTGAAAAGAAGGTCTAGATGCCTACAAGGAAAGTAGGTTGGTTGCAAATAAGTTAACCCTGGAGAGGTTTTTGAAGATTGGAAAGGTGAGTGAAAGGAATTAAGATGTGTTGGTTCAGTCAATGACCTCTCTATCATTGCATTAGTTGGTATCATAGCACATTATTGATATCAGGAAAGAAAAGTTGCACTAGAGAAAGGACAAGATGAATTCCCTGGTTAGAGAAATGACTGAAGAGGAGTTGTTACAAAGAAATTCACCTTTCAAGACCACCTACAAGTGTAATGACAAGGTATGTACTATAATGGTAGATTATGGTAGTTTAGACAATAGGATATCACAAGAAATGGTTGATAAGTTGCATTTAACAAGGATTCCTCATGAGACACCTTATTATGTTTCTTGGTTGTGTTAGGTCTCAAAAATGCTAGTTGGGAAACCACAAGAGGTTGCCAAGCTCTTGGTACATTTTTGGCTAACGTAAAAGGCCAAATGAATTTGAACCTTCTTCTCTTCAGGCTCTGCCAAACCTAGGTTGGTATACCTAATGCAAGTGAAGCAAACTTAACTATGTGTTTCTTACTTGAGCAATCTATCCACAATGGAAATTGTGTGGAGAGATGCAGACTTGTTTGGTATAAATTGTATAAGAAATATCAAGGTGAAGATTATGAATATGTTTAGTTAACAGATGTAAATTTTTGAAAATAAATTGGATAAAACTAATCGATGAGATGGATAAGAGAAGTTCCTTGTTGGGTAGATGGAGTCAAATAAAGATCTAGAATATACAACATATATTAGAAATAACTCAAACTATTTTGCACACTAATGTTCATTTATAACTTGTATAAACATGCAAGTAAATGATTGAAAACTCTACTTATGGATCCAACTAACACAACTAGGTTACTTATAATTTATCAAAAGGATTTAGTCTTTACTTGAAATAACCAATTGCGTAAATTATGCAAGAACACAGATAACACCATATTGGAGATAGATTGAGAACCCTAACTATGTGGCTCTTCTTATCGATCCAATTAACAGTTCCAAATTACTGTGATTGATTAGAAGGATGTTTAATTCCTCTGGGGAAACCAATTAATCATATCACACAAGTACAACAAATGTGCATTAATAAATTGAACATATACTTGATATATCTTTAAATAACAAAGAAGCATTAAAATGGAGACAACCAAATAATTGAATAATTCCAACAAATAGTTGATACCAAAATGAGGCCACAAAATCATATATCTTTCATTGAATTCTTCAAAATTTATACATGCATCATGGTCTTTTGAAATGTAAGCATTATGCCTATCCCTATTCGTATGTTACTTTCTCCTATATCTAATCTAATGATCTCTTTTGGTCTTGGTCTCTCTTATTTATATGAGAGGAAACAAGCTTTAGACCAAAGGATATGTATTTTGATAACAAAACATAATTATGAAATTAAAAAAAATGAAAGAACTTAACAATAAACATGTGTTTTAATCCTTTAATCTTCGAGTAAAAGCCTGTGGTCATCTAAGACCTGATCAAAGCTTTTACTATATGATAATTTCTCTTTGTGATGCACATGATCAATCTTCATCGAAGCCCAAATATTTTTCCTACCATTTACTGATTGTCAGATCACTTGAACATTTGAATTCTCATGCAGCTATGAGATTTGTAAGGTGGATTTTCCATCTATAATCAAGGAGCTTCCTTAGATCCACCATGAATTTTTTGTATCCACTGTCTAGTATGACAATCCCATAAACTAAAGTATGAAATTTTTCAAGGTTGGTATCCCCATCATTTTGTATATGTGTCAAGCATTGAGGAATCATCTAATCAAATTCATTTTTCCATTCATCCATACCTTTTAATTTATTATCTTTGAAGATTGTAGGGCTGAAGATGTATTTAATAGTGTCAAATGCAATCCTCCTATTCTCCACTTTCTTCCTCATATCTACCAAATACTTATACTCCTCAATTACACCCTTTACCATTTCCTCCACAGGTTTGAGTCTTGGAGGGGCATCTGGATCCCTTTGTGTGGATTTGCACAGAGTAGTCAGTATGTGATAGGTAGGTTGCCATCTCTTCTCAAGCTCTTCAAGGATAAGGGAGTTAGCATCTATCTGCTCCAAGTCTTTAATCAAATTGCTAAAGCTTTCATGTAATCCACCTATTTTTTCCTCCAATATCCCAGTTCTATGCTCTAATATCTTTCTTAGAGTCTCCAGGATGTGATGCTTGACATCTTCCATATTATGTTGATTTAGCTTATCAATTTCATCTTTCATTTGTTTTATTTTTTGATCTTCAGCCTGGACAGTGGGTCATAAACAACTACTTTATCCCCTCTCACTGTGGTAGCCTATTGCAACTGTTGTTTTAGCTTCACATTCTCAATAAACAATTTTTTCACTTCATCATTTGATAATTTTAATCTTTTCTCATATTCATTTATCTTTTCCATATTTTCTACCACATATTTAGTGAACATTGCAAAATGCATGGTTACAATTGAAGCTTATGTAGGAGTTGTGTCTTTCATTATTCTCACCATAGCTAACCCCCTCATTTCATACACTACATCCAAGAGTCGAGGCTTCTTGGCACTCTTTTGTTTTGTCCACACAGCAAGAGTTTGGGTAGTAGGGTTGTACCCTATTCATGAAACACCTTTCTCTGAATCAAACTTTACTACTAACATTGGATCATCTTGTGCTATAACCTAACATAAAAGAAACAATTTGGATAGCTCCATCCTTGGTATAATCAACATATCAATTTTCAATACTAGTTCTCTTGCCTCCTGGGGGGTGACATTGATGCTATCAATATTTAATTCTACAAATATTCGAGCCTAGATTTCAGCCTGCTTTGATTCATCAGCTCCTATAAGATTGATCTTCAATCTCTCATCAAATTGTTTCATCTTCATCTTAATCCATAAATCCTTAAATTCACTTGTATGGATAAAGTTATCATCTTCTATAAACCTTAGAGAAGCCACTACCCTCTCATCATCTTGAATCTCATCAACTCCCTCTTTTGATAGCCTAATTTTAGGATCATGAGGCTCTTGATTTTTTTGTTGCTCTACTACCTCCTTCATTTTAAGTCAGAGCTAAAACTGCCTCTTCTTCTTCCTCATCACTTGAGCCATAATCAACCAATGACTCGGTCTTCTATTTCTTGGCCTGGAGTTCATGTGTAGGAGATGGAGGGGATGGCCGTGCAGGTGATGGGAGTGGTGTATGTGATGTAGATGCTTCATGTGATGGTTGGTGAGGTGTGGGAAGTGGAATTAACCCCTCATCTTGAATCATTTTTTATAATTCATCAAATTTTCCAAGGATCATTTGTATCATTTTAGGAAGATTGGGTTCATAAAAAAAAAACCCTTTAAATTTTTTATTCTTCTCCTTATGATTTTCTCATCTCATCATCATTATCCATCTCTTTCTAGTTTGCATTACATCAACAAAATATACCAAATTCCTTATGACATCCTCCTTAGGGTCAAACACATGAGATATGGCCCTCTTTGTTAGCAAGGTCCTTCTAATCATATTAATATGACACTCTGGGTCACACACTCTCTCCTTTCTAGACTTGAGGGGATAATTGACCCTCTTGAACCTCTATAATTCCCCCAACATATCAGATCCAATAGCCAATTCCTCAAACACTATCAAATTAGGTAAAACCATTCCTTTTCTCTGATTCCTCATCAAATCATGCTCCATCCAGAGCATCTGCCACATGAATTCTAGTTCAAGCATACCCTTGTAGGTACTAATTTGGGAAAAATGTGTGGCACTTGCTTGCAACCATATACCCTAATAACAGTGTTTTGTGGCATAAAGAATCAATCAGTATAATTATGAGTATAGCCCTATTGTAGCTTATATTGTGCAGGCCTCATGACATTCTTCAATGGTTCAGGTAACCTTGGTGTTGGGTAACCAAGAGCAGCTATCAATCTAACAACAAAGTCATCTCGAAACACAACAAAATCACATTTTGTACACCTACTATCCTAGATGTTACACCAATTATATATAGGGAGTCTTACTCCATTCTCTTGTGTGCATAGCTTCATTCTTCTAGTCCATTTCATTTCATTCTGGTATAAGATTAAATGACACAACAAAAAATATTTTCTAAAGGAAATGGGAGCCTTAGCTCTTCTAACTTGCAACAAACCCTCATGCATTTTCTCTTCAATTATAGATGCAAAATCAAATTCTACATTTGACTTAGGGCGTTGAATAATCATGGCCATCATCATTAATACCACTGATATTCTATCTTCTGCATCTATCCCCAATACCTAACATAATGCATGATAAGTGTTTTTGAAATAAACCTAAAAATCTGAAACTAGGAAAGGATCCATTTTTGAGATAGGGATGGGGAGTATTTTGTTATTATCACCCCTCTTCATATGTAGGAGGAGCTCATCACTTCTATATTTTCTTCTCAACCTCTTGTATTCCTGGTCTAGTTTCACTAAATTTACCTTTGTTATGGTTTGTTTATTTAGGCTAAAACATTTGATAATATCCTCCCTTGAGACATCAACTAGGCACCCACCATTTGGAAGCCTGAAAATTTTGGTTGGGGCATGGTAGATATGGGCCAGGGCTTTAATCAACTCAATATCAATAAAAATATTTGGAACAATCAGTTTAGCTAAATCAAGGGTCCACAGGTTTGATGCTGAAACCTTATCCTTCCTATTTTGTTAGAGTGTTTAAGAGATAAGACCTAAAAACAAGGTTTGGATGCCTACAAGGCAAGTAGGTTGGTTGCAAAGAAGTTAACCCTAGAGAGGGTTTTGAACATTGAAAATGTGACTGAAATGACTCAAGTTTTTTTGGTTCAATCAATGAAATAACTGTCATTGCATCAAGTGGTAATTCTCTTGCACGCATAGCTCCTTCTTATTACATGAATACTTCCACTACTTTTTGTCATGCAAACTCTCCAAGTTTCATGTTGATAATTATCTTTTAAATTGTCTATTGTTTGGTCTATAGCACAAGTAGGGAGAGGCTTCTCTATATTTTCTCCACTCTTATGCCTCTCCTACATCCTTCAACCACTTCCTCCCTACTTCCTTCTAACATTGCTCCCTTGTTCTGGCAGGTAATTTTTCCTTCTATATTTCATTTCCATTTGATGGAATTGGAAAATTATTGCCATTGAATCAATGCCCTTGGTAGACTCATTACTATAGTGTCACATGAATCAACCCTATTCAGTTTCCTTCAATTTTAAACTTTCAATTTTAATTTTTATTCCATTTATTCGCTAACATTTCAATTTCTTATTTGTCTTGATAATGACATAATACCACCATTTCAAATCAACTTGATTCATTAAATGGTTTCAAGAACAATATTTAGTAAATGAAATTAAATCCATCAAATATCAAAATATTTCAACCTATTCTACTTCACACAACCACTAAACTGGTATGGACTGCTCATAGAGGAAAGAAAACAAAAAAAAACAACAAAACCAAATCAGAATTTTTTTTTTGGTGATGTTGATCACACGTGAGCTCGGATGCTAGAGTGGATCACAACACCACATCACACCACATGATGAATGATGGATTTCTAAAAAAATATCAATTTTGCAAAAGGCTATTTTGGCTAAGTGTTTAAACCAACAGTTTCAACACACAGTGCCCTTCGATATTTTGGTCTACATTTGTTCACATTTTCAGATATACCTATATGATTCTAGTATGTTGTTTATAGATATCTTTTGTATATTATTTTTTAATTTCAATTTTTTTTATTGAGTGGTTCAAGAGTTTCAAGTAACATAAGTTCAATAGATATGGTTTACAAAATTTTCTATGTATAGGACCTTATCTAACTAATTTTTATTCCTCCATAGTTTTGAGTTAGATGCTGCAATTTTGGGAGAAGGTTTACAGGTGTCATTACATTGTATTGTTCTATTGGCACAACATTTTTTTGATCTGAGTATTCTTTTGTGTTGATCAGTTGGAGTATTCTACATTTTGGTTTTTAATTAGCTAACCTAGGTTATGTGAATTGTTGAGAAGATTAAATACTTGATGTGAATGGAAAGAAGAGTTGTTATAGGTCCATGCAAACCTATATTGCTTATGTTTTGAGTGCAAAGGCATTTTGATTTGAATTGGGAGTTGACAAGGCATGATTTGTATAATTTGAGGCTAAATCTAATTAGGCTGACCTAATTGATGTTTGTGATCAAGTTCAATATATATAGTGTTGAGTTGATTTATAAAAGAGAGAGATGAGATAATGATATGATCTAAATTCAAGTATTGATGTGAATATTTTAGAATTGTGCAAATAGGATAGATATTAAGTGAGTGGTGTATGAAGACAAACCAGGGCAGGGAGTAGTAATATGAGTTAATTATATCATGTGTAATGAGATCCAAAGAAACTGAATTCAACATAAGTCAGATGCATTTCTCTCATTTCAAACTCTAGTTGTGAAGCCACTTCTCTTGTATCTTTATTTTCTCTATGGACACTGAGTTCACCTGGTCAGTGATTCCTCCTGGCAGTGAACCTTTCTATAATATCCTATAGTGAGTTATAACATATTATGGGTTAATTTCCTCACCGTGGTTTTTCCCCTTTTGTATTTTCCACATAAAATCCTAGTGTTTATGTGTTGTGTGCACCATGGGTTATTTATGCTTACATTTCTTATAATTGTTAAATATTCTTTGGAAATTAGATGGTTGATAATTGGATGGTTTAGCAGAACACTAATTCACTCCCTTCTCAATATTCTATGTGCTCAAAAGACTTATTCTCTAAGTGATATAGTTGTACTTTAGTTATAAAAACTATGGTCATAGTGAGTGCAGATGTTGCTACCTACACTTGTTAGTTCACTAAGACTCAGATACTTAGCTAGCCAAAATTGTAATACATACTTGAAAGATATCCATAGTAGTGTGAAAAATTTAGTTAAGTAGGACACAACATTAGAGCACAGATGGAAAACTGAGAGGGTTCCTAACTAAATTGCTTCCTAAGGAGACTTAAGATTTTGTTCAAAAGAAGTTGGGATTTGTTGCTCCCTCCTCCTGAATGAATACGTATAGGTTGAGGAAGAGATTTATACCACAAGAAGGGTTGATGGTCTTGCATAGCATTTTATAAGTAATATGACATGGTATAGGTTCAAGGGGAGTGTTAACTTCCAATCACAATATGTCTTGGTGGTCTTGCATAATGTTTTCAGAAGTAGTGCAATATGAACTGATAAGGAGACTATTTGAGAAACATGTTTCTAGATTGTGTAGAGTGCCAAAAATATTGGTGGAGATTATGGGAGTTAGGTTTTAGCTAAACTTTTCCATTGATTTCAAAAGGGTAGAAATGGAACTTGTTGATGGTGTTTTTATGCACTTTTCAACACAGGCAGTGCGTAGGTGCACTACCTCTCTTGAAAGATAGTCTTCCACGATCAGATTGTAGAACACTATCCCAAGGTCTCTCGGATGTCAGGTCATGACAGTGCTTGGAATATCTCAGTTGTTTGATGTGATTTGCTGGAATCACAAGGCGGTCTTACAGATGAGTTACAAAGCATGGAAGTTGGGTTTGCAAATGCAGTTTCAAAGTGTTGAAAGTGAATGAACAGTGGCTGTCCACTCAAAACAGCAAGTTGAATCTCATCAAGTTCATCTGATTTAGCTTCATGGTGATGCTTTGGGTCCTACTCTAACCAAGGATTAAAAAAATAGCAAAAGGAGAAGGGTTAAGAAAGCTATTCTAATCCTAAGCTACGAATGAACAGTAATAATGGTGGCTGCTAAAGTAGACAGACTTCCTAAACTGGGTTTTGCTTGGCCAAGAGAAACCTATAGTTGCACAAAACCAGTGCAATCTTCTAAGGACTGCAGATTTTCAAATTGCACATGCACATCATGCGCATATAATTGAACTAAGTTGCAACAATGAAGTAATGAGCTAAGACTAGCTTCGCAAAGTGACTCATCATCAATGAACCACAAAAAACATGAGCTGAAAATCCATCAAATACTAAAATAGAAAACACCATCACCACTCCCATTCAAGAAACTAACACTAAAACTAACATCGAAGGAAAAACCATGCATGCAAGATAAGAAAAATCAAAGAAAACATCCATAAAATCATACAATGTTGTCTTCTATTGCTGCAAATACTTTTTACAATAGCTATCCAACCCTTACAAATGAGGGGCAAGCCCCTATTTATAGTTTTCCAAAGCCCAAATGAATGGCTAGGATTCAATTACAATGAGTAGCCTAGATTCAATTATATTAGGGTTTCACCTACCCCACAATATTCAACAATTAAAAAATGCATTCCTTGTCTTTTCCATGTTTTTTCATCTAGTGACAGTCACTGTAGCAATTCTGTCTTGTAGCTAATTTCCCTTTTTACTATAGCAGAGACTGTCTGAAAGTTGTCTTTTGCTTGATGTGCTTGCAGAGTTCTTCCTTTGATCAAATGAGTCCGTTGACGATTGGCATCAATGGATTGGTGGCCCCTGATTTGGGCAGAAAGCTCCTTAGAAATCATCATCATCTAGAAAAATGTAGGACAACCCCCTTAATGGGCCTCTTCGATAGACCTACGAAAGGCTTCTTGACTCCTGCAAACATGAACTGTTGTAAGTGCATTTATACATGAGTTAAGGAAAATGTCAGTCAAACCTACAAATTTTTGGTTAGATCTATCCATGCATCATCAAAATATCTTGATATTCATATTTGAAGCTCATTTGGACCATAAACATTAATGCATGCTTCAAGGGTGCGAGCACTAGAGGGTGGAAAGACGATGGAAAAAATTTAGAAGGAAGATAACAGACGGAAGCCAGAACAGCCAGGAAGAGGGCGGGCTCCCAAATGTTCAAAATAGCCAGGAAGGAGGTGGGCTCCCGGATGTTCAAAATAGCCGGGAAGGAGGTAGGCTCTCGGATGTTCAAAATAGCTGGGAAGGAGGTAGGCTCCCAGAAACGGCCATGGAGGACCCGGGTTCCAGAGGCTGGAAGGGAGGTGGCCGCCGGAAGTTCCAAAATGGCCACGGAGAGGCGGAGCACCGGAAACAGCCATGGAGGGGCAGGGCTTCGGAGGCGGGGAAGCAAGTGGCCGTCGAATATTCCAGAATGGCGACGGAGAGGCTAAACCCCAGAAACGGCCACGCAGGGGCCGGGCTCCGGAGGCCGGGAAGGAGGCAGCCGTCGGATGTTCCAAAATGGCGATGGAGAGGCGGAACCCTGGAAACGGCCACGGAGGCCAAAAAGGAGGTAGCCGTCCGATGTTCCAAAACGGCGATGGAGAGGTGGAACCCCAGAAATGGCGACGGAAGGGCCGAGCTCCGGAGGCCAGGAAGGAGGCAGCCGTTGGATGTTCCAAAATGGTGACGGAGAGGTGGAACCTTGAAAATAGCCACGGAGGGGTCGGGCTCAGGAGGCTGGGAAGGAGGCAGCCGTCGAATGTTCCAAAACGACAACGGAGAGGCAGAACCCCCGAAATGGCCATGGAGGGGCCGGGCTCCGGAGGCCGGAAAAGGAGGTAGTTGTCGGATGTTCCAAAATAGCAAAAGGGGGACGAACCTCCGAAACCACCTAAACTTAACCAAAATTTGATGAAACCTTGGCAGTTCATTTAAACACATCAAACACATCCCAGATCCAAAAAAAGGGTGACCCCAAAGTCAAAAATGAGGAAACGGGAGCGACGGGGGTCCACGGATGTTTCCAAACAACCAAGGAGGAAGGGAATTCCGCAGGGAAAGTTCTGAAACCATCGAAACTCAACCAAACTTTGAAGAAACCTTGGCAGTTCATTTACGTTCTTCAAACACATCCTAGATCCAAAAAAGGTTGCTCCCAAAGCCAAAAATGGGGAAACTGGACTGATAGGGTTCCACGGATGTTTTCGAAATAGCCAAAGCAAGACAAAAGGCAGAAAGGGGATGGGGGACTTTATTTCTCCATAGATTTGAATACCCCAAGCAGGTGAATTTGGGTAGGGGAATTTGATCGTTTGAAGGAACATAACCAATTTAGGCTTGGAAATGGGGCACACAAAACAAGATAGGAGCAAAGCAGCCTGTCGGGAGCGAAAAAAGGGGGTCCCTACCTACGGCAAGGCATGTGTGCAAAACATGCACAACAAATGGTGACTCGCTGGGGAAATGCTCGAGAGCATTTTGATGACAAACTGGAATCACGAACCCAGAATCTCTAGTTTCGACCTTCACGCTAGGGCAAACAAACCAGACACCCAACCAAAGGATCAAAACTATTAGCCAACCCAACCTTCAGTATGCTAAAAATCCAAGTGTGTGCAATTGCATTAATTTCCATTCTTCAGTTGCTAGAGGAACCCAAGCTCCGTCAAGTTAAGCTACATAGTTTATTCTAACTCCAAAAGCATCTAGGACATTGCCTCACTGCCAGTCAGGCGTCCATAGCCCCAGTGAGGTTATCGCTGTGATTCTCTTCAACATTGCTCTACTGCCAGCCGGGCATCCATAGCCCCGGTAGAGTTCCTCGGATACCCCTGAAAAGTTGAATTTTCTCTTTCTTTTAATTTTCAATGTTTTCTTTCTTTCTTTCTTTTCTCTTTTCAGCTCTTTTATTTCATCCCACAAGCATTGAAGCTCGCGCTTAGGGCTGAGAATCACAGTGGCACTGGAGCAGAATTTTAGATTTTTCACTTAACTAGACTTCAGAAAAGGCCCTATAGTGACTGTCGAATTCTTAAGATGTGTAAGAGCTATAAGATTTCAGAATACGTCAGATTCAGACTAAACCAATAACTTATCCTCTTTGAATCAAACACCTAGATCACTTGACACTAACAGAAGACCTTCACCATCCACTCTAAAGACTTGATTAGAGTTTGACAAAGAAATACGTAGAACAACCCTAGGTGATAAGTATGGTTGTTGTGTGCACAAATGTGCCCAGCTAAAAGCAGATGGACTCCAAGCAAAGCAACAACAAAGCGAAAGCAAACAAAAAGAAACAAACAACCTACAAAGCACGCAACCTACACACACCAACTAACCTAAGGAAAGCAGGAAAGTGGAGTATTTACAGGAAACCTATACTACTCAAAAACGAGCTATGTACAAAGGTATTTACAAAGCACTATGTTTAGGTAGGGCAAGCCAACATTAACATTCATTGGATTTCGTAATGCATGCACAAACAAACAGGAAATTGTTATCATTCTTAACGATGCAAATTTATCTTTATATTCTGAAAAAATAAATTCAATGTTGCAGCACTCAAGTTCAGTCACGTCATCATGAAAAATCAGAAATTGAGGAGGCTCATTGAACCCATGGTTAATCCATAAACATGTTCGTTTTCCCTCGTTCACATAATCAAAATAATAAGTGCAATTATGAGAAATAATAGGGGAAAGGAAGGATAAAACCTGTATGTCATCACACGGAGGTGGCACCGTTGGACAGTCAAGAGCAAGCACAACATCGTTGATCATTGCATTGGCAGCCTCGGGTAGGTGCGGTGGAGGGTGCAGCACTATGGACCTTAAGCTTGCATAAGGCTAGGAGGATGGGGCAGCAAATAGCTCTTTCAATGTACCAATGGGACCCACAACCTCCACTGGTTGTTCCTCGAGGAAGTACACCTCATCTGTGTGGGTTTCCATTGCAAAAACCTCTTCTTGATTGCTATCTTCAAGGGGCATCATGCTGTCCCATCTCCTTTCCCAGGTGCCAACCTTATTTTCATGATATTCAGTGTCATGGGAAGATGACATATGCGAATCTATCCTATTGCAGCCATCTGAATACAAAGGAGGATCAACAACGATCATGGTGGAAGGACTCCAAGTTACATATTATAGTCGGTCGAGTGCTTCATCTGTATTAGCAACTATCTTAGCACCTCCACCTTTGTCTTCTTCTTTTTGTTGTTCATGCATCTCATCATGATGCTCACTCATTTCCTCTTTCTCACTATCACTATAAATGTAGAAGGAGCTCCTCTCCCAATCTGGAAACTCTAGTGCATCACCGTTTGGGGGCTCAAGGAGTATGTATTGATTGCTACCATCTTCTGAGATGTGCTCTTCGTCGACATGAGCATACCTTCATAGTGCAGTTCCTAATGGAAATAAGTCATCAATTGATGGCACCTCATCAAGGGGACCAAAGTCTACTGCACAATTTCCCTCCAAGGGTTCAGCATAAAGCCTGTCGTTCATGGTGTGCAAATGCTCTTCGAGAGGAAATTCTTGATGACTAGTGGACAACATTCCCGCTTGATCTACTTCATCGCTCGAAAGTCTAAGATTGTATTTTTGTCCTTCTTCTATTACTGCCCCAACATCCTACTTAGGACTACCTTCAACTGAGCCATCACTCGGTTCAGGCTCTTGGTCTTCTACTTCAATATGGGCAACAAGTAAAGGAGGTTGGGTACTTGGCTGCCCCACTTGTACTATAACTTGTTTGATGGCCTCTTTGTATAGCTCACATGCAAATTCAGAGTGTGATGAAGTATGAAGTCTGCACCAATTCGGTAGCAACAACACCTCCAAGTCCACTTGGTATTTCAGCTCTGACCAATCATTTGCCAACCTGGAGATGAGCTGGTCATATCTATCCATGATTGGGTCCTCCTCATCACTTGAAAAAGAAGCATGATGGTAGACAGCCGTAGTGAGTGGTTGCTCCCACTCCTCCAAATTTGCATTTTTAGATTCATGATCGCTGTCATTGTAGATGGAGAGGTCTTCCAGCCTGATTTTGCTTATGCTTTGACCATCTCCTTCTGCTACCCCAAGGCTTTTAGCCTCCTCTTCTTCCCGATCTTTAGCATCTTCATTGGTTGTCCCAGCATGCACGACTGCAGACTTCATTGGTTCATCATCACCTACCAATTGCTCTTCTAGAGTGGAGGATTGCCATTGATTGGTGGAGGGAAGGCCTTCTAAATTAATTTTAATCAGATTTTCACCAAGGCACCTTGTTGTCCTAGTAAAATCCGCCTCTTCCTCCTGGTTTTCAACTTCAATGTTTGCTACTCCAACATCAACTTGTATCAAATTTCTTGGTTCATCCTTACTTTGCTGTCCTCCGGATGTTGACAACTTTTTTGCCTCATGGGATAACTTCTCTTCATTGGGATTTGGCTGCTCCAACTTGTTCAAACAACCCCTAGCTTGAGCAATGATTTTTGTGCATGACGAGGAAGTGAATTCAGAGTGGAGTGCATTGTGAAATCTGCACCAACAAGACATTAATATTTCCTCCAATCTTGGTCCATCTTTGCTACTCAAATTTTCCTGGTTCAACTCCTTGAATGCCTTGGCTGCCATGGTTGTCAATTCTTCCTCTGAGTCTGCAAGGGCTAAAGGCTGATATATTTCCCAAAAGGGATTTTCTCCTTCTAAGACCTTCTCAATTATGTCCAAGAATTTTAGACACCCTAATTCACTATACCTGCAAGTGCAATGGATCTGACATCTATCTGCCAACGCAAATTGTTGCAATGGCTTATTCAGTCTCTTGTTCAAATTTGTATGCAGCTGAGTGATGTCAATTTGTGCATGCTACTCCATTTTGACTCAGCTTCTTTTGCCTTCAAATTTTTTTAATTTTTTAATTAAAGAGATCTCTTATCTCAGATTTCTTCCTAAAAGTGCCTTTCCCAACTTCCAACTTTCAACTTCGTAGCCTCAACATGTCAAGCCCTCCTTCTAGGGTCAGTTCTATTGATGGTGTTTTTATGCACATTTCAACATAGACAGTGCGTAGGTGCACTACCTCTCTTGAAAGACAGTCTTCCACGATCAGATTGCATAACACTATCCCAAGGTCTCTTAGATGCCAGGTCATGACAGTGCTTGGAATATCTTAGTTGTTTGATGTGATTTGCTGGAATCACAAGGTGGTCTTACGGATGAGTTACAAAGCATGGAAGTTGGGTTTGCAAATGCAATTTCAAAGTGCTGAAAGTGAATGAACAGTGGAGTCCACTCAAAATAGCAAGTTGAAACTCATCAAGTTCATCTGATTTAGCTTCATGGTGATGCTTTGGGTCCTACTCTAACCAAGGATTAAAAAAATAGCAAAAGGAGAAGGGTTAAGAAAGCTATTCTAATCCTAAGCTACGAATGAACAGTAACAATGGTGGCTGCTAAAGTAGACAAACTTCCTAAACTAAGTTTTGCTTGGCCAAGAGAAACCTCCAGTTGCACAAAACCAGCAATCTTCTAAGGACTGCAGATTTTCAAATTGCACATGCACATCATGCACATGTAATTGAACTAAGTTGCAGCAATGAAGTAATGAGCTCAGACTAGCTTTGCAAAGTGACTCATCATCAATGAACTACAAAAAGCATGAGCTGGAAATCCATCAAATACTAAAATAGCAAACACCATCACCACTCCCATTCAAGAAACTAACACTAAAACTAACATGGAAAGAAAAACCATGCATGCAAGATAAGCAAAATCAAAGAAAACATCCATAAAATCATGTAATGTTGTCTTCTATTGCTGCAAATATTTTTTACAATAGCTTTCCAACCCTTACAAATGAGGGGCAAGCCCCTATTTATAGTTTTCCAAAGCCCAAATGAATGGCTAGGATTCAATTACAATGAGTGGCCCAGATTCAATTACATTAGAGTTTCACCTACCCCACAATATTCAACAATTAAAAAATATATTCCTTGTCTTTTCCCTGTTTTGGCATCTAATGACAGTCACTATAGCAATTTTGTCTTGTAGCTGATTTCCCTTTTTACTGTAGCAGAGACTGCCTGAAAGTTGTATTTTGCTTGATGTGCTTGCAGTGTTCTTCCTTTGATCAAACGAGTCCATCTACGATTGGCATCAATGGATTGGTGGCCCCTGATTCGGGCAGAAAGCTCCTTAGAAATCATCATCATCTGGAAAAGGGTAGGAAAACCCCCTCAATGGGCCTCTTCGATAGACCTACGAAAGGCTTCTTGACTCCTACAAACACGAAGTGTCGTAAGTGCATTAATACATGAGTTAAAGAAAATGTCAGTCAAACCTACAAATTTTCGGTTAGATCTATCCATGAATCATAAAAATATCTTGATATTCATATTTGGAGCTCATTTGGACCATAAACATTAATGCGTGCTTCAAGGGTGCGAGTGTCAGAGGGTGGAAAGATGGTGAAAAAAAGCTAGAAGGAAGACAGCGGACGGAAGCCAGAACAGCCGGGAAGAAGGCAGGCTCCCGGATGTTCAAAATAGCCGGGAAGGAGGTGGGCTCCCGGATGTTCAAAGCAGCCAGGAAGGAGGCAGGCTCCCGGATGTTCAAAATAGCTGGGAAGGACGTAGGCTCCCAGAAACAGCCACAGAGGACCCATGTTCTAGAGGCCGGAAGGGAGGTGGCCGTCGGAAGTTCCAAAACGGCCACGAAGAGGCGGAGCCCCGAAAATGGCCACGGAGGGGCAGGGCTCCGGAGGCAGGGAAGGAAACGGCCGTCGGGTGTTCCAAAATGGCGATGGAGAGGCGGAACCTCAGAAACGGCCATGGAGGGGCCGGGCTCTGGGGGCCGGGAAGGAGGCAGCCGTCAGATGTTCTAAAACGGCGATAGAGAGGAAGAACCCCAAAAATGGCCATGGAGGCCGGGAAGGAGGCGGCCGTCGGATGTTCCAAAATGGCGATGAAGAGGTGGAACCCCAGAAACGGCCACGGAGGGGCTGGGCTCCGGAGGCCAGGAAGGAGGTGGCCGTCGGATGTTCCAAAACGGCAACGGAGAGGCGGAACCCCAGAAACAGCCACGGAGGGGCCGGGCTCCGGAGGCCGGGAAGGAGGTAGCTGTCGGATGTTCCAAAATGATGACATAGAGGTGGAACCCCCAAAATGGCCACAGAGGGGTCGGGCTCTGGAGGCCGAGAAGGAGGCGGTCGTCGGATGTTCCAAAACAGCAAAAGGGGGACGAAGCTCCGAAACCACCGAAACTTAAGCAAACTTTGATGAAACCTTGGCAGTTCATTTAAGCACATCAAACACATCCCAGATCCAAAAAAATGGTGACCCCAAAGTCAAAAATGAGGAAACGGGAGCGACGGGGGTCCACGGATGTTTCCAAACAACCAAGGAGGAAGGGAATTTCGAAGGGAAAGTTCTGAAACCATCGAAACTCAACCAAACTTTGAAGAAACCTTGACAGTTCATTTACATACTTCAAACACATCCTAGATCCAAAAACGGTTGCTCCCAAAGCCAAAAATGAGGAAACTAGACCGATAGGGGTCCACGGATGTTTCCGAAATAGCCAAAGCAAGACAAAAGGTAGAAAGGGGATGGAGGAATTTATTTTTCCATAGATTTGAATACCCCAAGGAGGTGAATTTTGGTAGGGGAATTTAATCTTTTGAAGGCACATGACCAATTTAGACTTGGAAATGGGGCACGCAAAACAAGACAGGAGCAAAGCAGCCTATCGGGAGCAAAAAAAAGGGGGTCCCTGCCTACTGTGAGGCATGTGTGTAAAACATGCACAACAAATGGTGACTCACTGGGGAAATGTTTGATAGCATTTTGATGACAAACTGGAATCACGAACCCAGAATCTCTGGTTTCGATCTTCACGCTAGAGCAAACAAACCAGACACCCAACCAAATGATCAAAACCATTAGCCAACCCAACCTTCAGTATGCTGAAAATCCAAGTGTGTGCAATTACATTAATTCTCATTCTTCAGTTGCTATAGGAACCCAAGCTTCGTCATGTTAAGCTACATAGTTTATTCTAACTACAAAAACATCTAGGAAATTGTCTCGTTGCCAGTCAGGCGTCCATAGCCTCGACGAGGTTATCACTGTGATTCTCTTGAACATTGCTCTACTACTAGCCAGGCGTCCATAGCCCCGGTAGAGTTGCTCGGATACCCCTGAAAAGTTGAATTTTCTCTTTCTTTTAATTTTCAATGTTTTCTTTTTTTCTTTCTTTTCTCTTTTCAGCTCTTTTATTTCAACCCGCAAGCATTGAAGCTCACGCTTAGGGCTGAGAATCACAGTGGCACTGGAGTAGAATTTTAGATTATTCACTTAACTAGACTTCACAAAAGGCCCTATAGTGACCGTCAAATTCTTAAGATGTGTAAGAGCTATAAGATTTCAGAATACGTCAGAGTCGGACTAAACCAACAACTTATCCTCTTTGAATCAAACACCTAGATCACTTGACACTAACAAAAGACCTTCACCATCCACTCTGAAGACTTGATTAGAGTTTGACAAAGAAATACGTAGAACAACCCCAGGCGATAAGTACGGTTGTTGTGTGCACAGATGTGCCCAGCTAGAAGTAGACAAACCCTGAGCAAAGCAACAACAAAGCAAAAGCAAACAAAAAGAAACAAACAACCTACAAAGCGAGCAACCTACACACACCAACTAACCTAAGGAAAGGAGGAAAGCGGAGTATTTACAGGAAACCTATACTACTCAAAAATGAGCTATGTACAAAGGTATTTACAAAGCACTATGTTTAGGTAGGGCAAGCCAACATTAACATTTATTGGATTTTGTAATGCATGCACAAGCAAACAGGGGATCGTTATCATTCTTAACCATGCAAATTTATCTTTATATTCTGGAAAAAGAAATTCAATGTTGCAGCACTCAAGTTCAGTCACGTCATCATGAAAAATTAGCAATTGAGGAGGCTCATTGAACCCATGGTTAATCCATAAACATGTTCATTTTCCCTCGTTCCCATAATCAAAATAATAAGTGCAATTATGAGAAATAATAGGGGAAAGGAAGGATAAACCCTGGATGTCATCACACGGAGGTGGCAGCGATCGACAGTCAAAAGCAAACACAATATCGTTGATCATTGCATTGGCAGCCTCGGGCAGGCGCAGTGGAGGGTGCAACACTATGGACCTTAAGCTTGCATAAGGCTGGGAGGATGGGGCAGCAAACAACTCTGTCAATGTACCAATGGGACCCACAACCTTCACTGGTTGTTCCTCGAGGAAGTACACCTCATCTGCGTGGGTTTCCATTGCAAAAACCTCTTCTTGATTGCTGTCTTCAAGGGGCAGCATGCTGTCCCATCTCCTTTCCCAAGTGCCAACCTTATTTTCATGATGTTCAGTGTCATGGGAAGATGACATATGTGAATCTATCCTATTGCAGCCATCTGAATACAAAGGAGGATCAACAACGATCATGGCTGAAGGACTCCAAGTTACATCTTGTAGTCGGTCGAGTGCTTCATCTGTATTAGCAACTATCTTAGCACCTCAGCCTTTGTCTTCTTCTTTTTGCTGTTCATGCGTCTCATCATAATGCTCACTCGTTTCCTCTTGCTCACTATCACTGTAAATAGAGAAGGAGCTCCTCTCCCAATCTGGAAACTCTAGTGCATCATTGTTTGGGGGCTCAAGGAGTATGTATTCATCGCTACCGTCTTATGAGATGTGCTCTTCCTCGACATGAGCATACTTCCGTAGTGCAGCTCCTAATGGAAAGAAGTCATCAATTGATGGCACCTCATCAAGGGGCCCAAAGTCTACTGCATAATTTCCCTCCAAGGGTTCAACATAAAGCCTGTCATTCATGGTGTGCAAATGCTCTTCGAGAGGAAATTCTTGATGACTAGTGGAAAACATTCCCGCTTGATCTACTTCATCGCTCGCAAGTCTAAGATTGTATTTTTGTCTTTCTTCTATTGCTGCCCCAACATCCTACTGAGGACTACCTTCAACTGAGCCATCACTCGGTTCAAGCTCTTGGTCTTGTACTTCAATATGGGTAACAACTAGAGGAGGTTGGGTACTTGGCTGCCCCACTTGTCATGTAACTTGTTTGATGGCCTCTTTGCATAGCTCATATACAAATTCAGAGTGTGATGAATTATGAAGTCTGCACCAATTCGGTAGCAACAACACCTCCAAGTCCACTTGGTATTTCAGCTCTGACCAATCCTTTGCCAACTTGGAGACGAGCTGGTCATATCTATCCATGATTGGGTCCTCCTCATCACTTGAAAAAGAAGCATGATGGTAGAGAGCCATAGTGAGTGGTTGCTCCCACTCCTCCAAATCTGCATTTTTAGATTCTCGATCGCTGTCATTATAGATGGAGAGGTCTGCTAACCTGATTTTGGTTATGCTTTAACCATCTCCTTCTGCTACCCCAAGGCTTTTAGCCTCCTCTTCTTCCTGATCTTCAGCATCTTCATTGGTTGTTCCAGCATGCACGGCTGTAGACTTCATTGGTTCATCATCACCTACCAATTGCTCTTCTAGAGTGGAGGATTGCCATTGATTGGTGGAGGGAAGGCCTTCTAAATTAATTTCAATCAAATTTTCACCAAGGCACCTTATTGTCCTAGTAAAATCTACCTCTTTCTCCTGGTTTTCAACTTCAATGTTTGCTACTCCAACATCAACTTGTATCAAATTTCTTGGTTCATCCTTACTTTACTGTCCTCCGGATGTTGACAACTTTTTTGCCTCATGGGATAACTTCTCTTCATTAGGATTTGGCTGCTCCAACTTGTTCAAACAACCCCTAGCTTGAGCGATGATTTTTGTGCATGACGAGAAAGTGAATTCAGAGTGGGGTGCATTGTGAAATCTGCACCAACAAGACATTAATATTTCCTCCAATCTTGGTCCATCCTTGCTACTCAAATTTTCCTAGATCAGCTCCTTGAATGCCTTGGCTGCCATGGTTGTCAATTCTTCCTCTGAGTCTGCAAGGGCTAAAGTCTGATATATTTTCCAAAATGGAATTTCTCCATGTAAGACCTTCTCAATTTTGTCCAAGAATGTTAGACACCCTAATTCACTATGCCTACAAGTGTAATGGATCCGACATCTATCTGCCAACACAAATTGCTGCAATGGCTTCTTCAGTCTCTTGTTCAAATTTATATGCAGCTGAGTGATGTAAATTTGTGCATGGTGCTCCATTTCGACTCAACTTCTTTTGCCTTCAAAATTTTTTGATTTTTGAATTAAAGAGATCTCCTATCTTAGATTTCTTCCTGAAAGAGCCTTTCCCAACTTCCAACTTTCAACTTTGTAGCCTCAACATGTCAAGCCCTCCTTCTAGCGCTAGTTCTATTGATGGTGTTTTTATGCACATTTCAACATAGGCAATGCGTAAGTGCACTACCTCTCTTGAAAGACAGTCTTCCACGATCGGATTGCAGAACACTATCCTAAGGTCTCTCGGATGTCAGGTCATGACAGTGCTTGGAATATCTCAGTTGTTTGATATGATTTGCTAGAATCACAAGGTGTTCTTACGGATGAGTTACAAAGCATGGAAGTTGGGTTTGCAAATGCAGTTTCAAAGTGCTGAAAGTGAATGAACAGTGGCTGTCCACTCAAAACAGCAAGCTGAAACTCATCAAGTTCATCTGATTTAGCTTCATGGTGATGTTTTGGGTCCTACTCTAACCAAGGATTAAAAAAATAGCAAAAAGAGAAGGGTTAAGAAAGCTATTCTAATCCTAAGCTACGAATGAATAGTAACAATGGTGGCTGCTAAAGTAGACAGACTTCCTAAACTAGGTTTTGCTTGGCCAAGAGAAACCTACTAACAAAACCAAAGTAATCTTCTAAGGACTAGATTTTCAAATTGCACATGCACATCATGCACATGTAATTGAACTAAGTTGCAACAATGAAGTAATGAGCTCAAACTAGCTTTGCAAAGTGACTCATCATCAATGAACCACAAAAAGCATGAGCTAGAAATCCATCAAATACTAAAATAGCAAACACCATCACCACTCCCATTCAAGAAACTAACACTAAAACTAACATGGAAGGAAAAACCACGCATGCAAGATAAGAAAAATCAAAGAAAACATCCATAAAATCATGCAATGTTGTCTTCTATTGCGGCAAATGCTTTTTATAACATCTCTCTAACCCTTACAAATGAGGGGCAAGCCCCTATTTATAGTTTTCCAAAGCCCAAATGAATGGCTAGGATTCAATTACAATGAGTGGCCCATATTCAATTACATTAGGGTTTCACCTACCCCACAATATTCAACAATTAAAAAATACATTCCTTGTCTTTTCCCTGTCTTGTCATCTAGTGACAGTCACTATAGCAATTTTGTCTTGTAGTTGATTTCCCTTTTTACTATAGCAGAGACTACCTGAAAGTTGTCTTTTGCTTGATATGCTTGCAGTGTTCTTCCTTTGATCAAACGAGTTCATCGATGATTGACATCAATGGATTGGTGGCCCCTGATTCGGGCAGAAAGCTCCTTAGAAATCATCATCATCTAGAAAAAGGTAGAACAACCCCCTCAATGGGCCTCTTCGATAGACTTATGAAAGGCTTCTTGACTTCTGCAAACACGAAGTGTCGTAAGTGCATTTATACATGAGTTAAGGAAAATGTCAGTCAAACCTACATATTTTTGGTTAGATCTATCCATGCATCATCAAAATATCTTGATATTCATATTTGGAGCTCATTTGCACCATAAACATTAATGCGTGCTTCAAGGGTGTGAGCGTTAGAGGGTGGAAAGACGGTGGAAAAAAGCTAGAAGGAAGACAACGGATGGAAGCCAAAACAACCGGGAAGAAGGCGGGCTCACGAATTTTCAAAACAGTCAGGAAGGAGGTGGGTTCCCGGATGTTCAAAACAATCAGGAAGGATGCAGGCTCCCAGATGTTCAAAACAGCTGGGAAGGAGGCAGGGTCCCAGAAATGGCCACGGGGGACCCGGGTTCTAGAGGCCGGAAGGGAGGTGGCCGCCGGAAGTTCCAAAACGGCCACGGAGAGGCGGAGCCCCGAAAACGGCCACGGAGGGGCCGGGCTCCGGAGGCGGGGAAGGAAGCAGCCGTCGAATGTTCCAAAATGGAGATGGAGAGGCGGAACCCCGAAAATGGCCATGGAGGGGCTAGGCTCTGGAGGCCAGGAAGGAGGCAGCCGTCGGATGTTCCAAAATGGTGACAGAGAGGCGGAACCCCGAAAATGGCCACGGAGGCTGGGAAGGAGGCAGCCATCAGATGTTCCAAAAGGGCAACGGAGAGGCAGAACCCCAGAAACGGCCACGGAGGGGCCGGGCTCCGGAGGCCGGGAAGGAGGCAGTCGTCGGATGTTCCAAAATGGCGACGGAAAGGAGGAACCCCGGAAACGGCCACGGAGGGGCCGAGCTCTAGAGGTCGGGAAGGAGGCAACCATCGGATGTTCCAAAATGTCGATGGAGAGGTAGAACCCCAGAAATTGCCACAGAGGGGCTGGGCTCTGGAGGCCGAGAAGGAGGCAGCTGTCGGATGTTCCAAAACAGCAAAAGGGGGACGAAGCTCCGAAACCACCAAAACTTAACCAAACTTTGATGAAACCTTGGCAGTTCATTTAAGCACATCAAACACATCCTAGATCCAAAAAAAGGGTGACCCGAAAGTCAAAAATGAGGAAACGGGAGCAAAGGGGGTCCACAGATGTTTCCAAACAGCCAAGGAGGTAGGGAATTCTGGAGGGAAAGTTTTGAAACCATCGAAACTCAACCAAACTTTGAAGAAACCTTGGCAGTTCATTTACATACTTTAAACACATCCTAGATCCAAAAAAGGTTGCTCCCAAAGCCAAAAATGAGGAAATTTGACCGACAGGGGTCCACAGATGTTTCTGAAATAGCCAAAGCAAGACAAAAGGCAGAAAGGGGATGGGGGACTTTATTTCTCCATAGAATTGAATACCCCAAGCAGGTGAATTTGGGTAGGGGAATTTGATCGTTTGAAGGCACATGACCAATTTGGGCTTGGAAATGGGGCCCGCAAAACCAGACAGGAGCAAAGCAGCCTGTCGAGAGTGAAAAAAAGGGGGTCCCTGCCTATGGCGGGGTGTGTGTGCAAAACATGCACAACAGAACTCTAAATGCAATATTCTCTAAGGTGCAGAAATGAAAAGTCAAATTGAGGTAGTTTTTGGGTTAGAAAAAATCATATATATGTCTTCATGTGTGGCCAATTTTTTTATATTTTCCATTGATGAAAAAGGAGATATTGTTGAACAAATATTGTCATTGATGTTAAAGGAGTTCACTGATTCCAAAGGAAGATTGTTAGAAGGTTAGTGATAATTAAATGTAAATTACATTTTCATATCATTTTGAGTTGAAAAAACATATATTGCTAGCTATATTGATAAAATAAGTTGAGGATTATATATAGTATCATACTACATCTATTCATTTTGATAGAATTGACCTGAAATTATTATCTATAATGTCTTAGTTTAGTTTCTCAGGGTAGAGATATTTCTCTGGCAATACAAATTTATTTTCAATATTTCTTCCTAAAGGTGTGTTTGGCTCTATGGTTTGAATTGAGTTTATTTCTACACATTTTCTATCATATTATAGAGTTTTCATAATAAATTTTGTTCAGGTAGAATGTTTAAAGTGACAAAAGGCTCTCTATGCCTATTTATCAACCATTTGGTGTTGCAAAACTGTGTGGCAATAGCTAGTAGTGTGGAACATTCAATGTTAGTGTGTGATGATAAAATAGGTCTAGGTTAAGGTTCTTGTGGATGTGCATGGCATCATGTTCTTTTTGGAATTTACAAATTCGATTTAGGGAAAACTTGTTACACATTTCATGTAATTTGAATTTAGGTCTACCATATGTCATCCTAGTTAATTGTGGATCCCTAACCAACATGGATTAATGATAATGTGATGCATTTTATATAACCATCATACATTTGTGTAGATCCATAAAGTGAAGTATGAGATTAATTGGAGAGAAGGTAGTGAGTGAATATACAAGGATGTAATTGTGTAAGGGAGAGTGTCATTCAATGTGAAGCATCTCAATCATTATGCACTATCACCTAAAGATCTTGAGGAGTGTAGTAGAGTGTTTGAATGAAGCTTAGACTTTGAGTAAGCTATTTAATTAGCATCAAATATCCAAAATATTTATCATTATATTTCTATAGAAATAGTGTTCTACTCATTGATTTGGTGCTCAAACCATTGTATTGGGGATTTGTGTCTCTGGTAGGTTGGTGCCTATTTCATATTGTAAATTCCCTTATTTTCTCACTTTTTGAGGTTGGATTTGGAAAGAAGATCCAAGCAACTATTATCACTATGGTTTTCCCATCTTAGGTTTTCATGTATATCTAGTGTTCTTACGTGTAGATTTGTGTGCTTATGTCATTTCTTGATCATTAGTGTGTATTTAAATTAGTGCGCATTTAAGTTAGGCTTTAACCTAGGTACTTAATAAAAAATTCTTGATGAGGGCCACACCACCTGAAACACACACAAATCACTGCAATAGATACCAACATAGAAGATGCAAGAAAGAAAAAAAGTAACTCACTTTCAATTATTTTCTAGGAAATGAAATTATAGATTCAAAATTTACATGGTACAACCTCATGGGCTTGATTCATTACAACAAAATCAACTTTGAAAACAAAATATATTATTTGGAGTCACAATATACAATAATGGAGCCATCGTACAACCCCCCACTTAACCCCTTTTTTTTTACCCCAATAATCACTCTAGAATGTTCTAGATCATTCAACTTTCCCATTTGTTTTGGCACCAAAAGTTCTGCCATTTGATTTCTGGCCTAGGAAGAAATTTTAATGAAATTCACTTTTTAGAGGGGAAACTTTGTGGGGCCATAACTTTTGATCTAGGAATCTAATTTGCTATTATTTCATATAATTGGAAATCTCTCGAAGAGATCTACAACATGCAAATTGATCATAGGTCAATTTGTCAACATTTTGAGCTATCATGGGACCTCTAAGTCTTCATATCTAAATTTGAAACTACATTGGAGAAATTTCCCAGGATGGAAACTTTAATATCTCCTAAACCATGCATGGTATTGAGATGATTCTTTTGTGACCAGAATTTTTTTTTAGTTATGCTCCTTGGGGTAAATTTTCAAGTCCATACGAGCTCATTTAGGCTGACTTACTAAAAATAGTAAGTGGTCGTTTTCACTATTTTTGACTCCTTACTGTCTTACATCCCTTAAAATAAATCATGGAACTTGTTGGCACTCTCAAATTTTTCAAATTTGAAGTGCCCATTTTAAATTTTTGCCTCTGCAATTTCATAAGTGTACCCGACGAATTTTCCTAAGTGACCTACTTTGGAGGGTCGTAATTTGAAGCTCGTTGATTTTCAAGAAGAATCCTTTTTCGGACACACTCATGTGTCATATGTGAATGTGCATGTTAATTTTCAGCTTCCCATGATGAGTTTTGTCAGGATTTCAAAAATTGAAGTTGGAGGGTTTTTGCATTGTTCTGCAGTTTGCAAACTTTTAGTTTTGCAAAGTTGCCTTCCGTTTGAGCTTGCATTTTGTAACTCGTTCACTTTCAAGTCAAAATGAATATTAATTTTCATTCTCCATACTAGGATGATCTCACATGTCAGTTTTTAGGGCCTCATGACTTGATTTGCTATTTTTAATAGATCAAAACCAAATGGAATTTCTTCAGTTTCACATTGAAAGCTTTCTGTGAGGCCAGATTCAAGTGTCAATAACTTTTGATGGGTGATGATTCAGGCTAATCCCTTATGTACACATGCTCAATGCACCAAAGTGATCCACTGTGTCCAGTGGCAGCTCGCCAGGAGCTGATTTGATATTTTTGCAATGAGGTGATGTCTTGAGTTTTAACTGGTTCTGAACAGCTACATTTGCAGAAAGGTCCGAGAGGGAAGCTTTGCATGTTAATAACTTTTTACTCATGATTTATTCCTCTGATCTATCTTTTGTATTGTATTCTTGGGAGGAATGTCTGCATGCCTGCAAGTTTCTATAGATTCACGAGGTCGTTTGCCTAGTTTTTAGAGACGATTCCAGATCCCACCTGGCCAGTTTCACCATTTTCCAAATCTGCCTAAAAGTGAGTTTTAAAGAGGACCCAGTTCATGTTTTCAATTTATAATGTATTCAAAAGCTACCTAAAGTCAATTTGAGTGTGACAGTTGTTTGAAAACAAATTTTTTTTAGCCGGGTCCACATGGGGACCCAACATGCTTTACTCGGTGTTGAAGTATGTTACAATTGAGCTCCCATGGCAGCTTTACAGTGAGAGTGATCCAGCTGATGTATCTAGTGGTAAGTGTTCAATTGATTACATTGGGATAAAGGGTTTGAATACAAAGTAAGATTTACCTTTTACTCTAGTATGAGGTTTAAGGAATGAGCACAAGTGATGTTTCATAAAACAACCTTTTTTTAGAAGGTAACAGGACAACCATATTAGTTTGACAAGTATCAAACATTATTTTGAAGTTTACATGCAGCTTAACCATGATGAATTTGTGGGAGATTTGTAAAGCTTGTCTTACGATGGGTAACATGGAATCATGGGATGCTTTGACTGATGTAATTGTGTACAACACATAAATGTTTGCAAGTGGTAATGCATTAGAATGGAACAAAGTCCATCATCTTTGGATAGAATTGAAACAAGAGGAGTAACAAATGTGGAAGCAGACATAATATGCATCCATGAGGACTTCATCCAAAGCTCCATGATTATATGGAGATGGTATTCACCTATTGGGTAGGATGTGGTGGTATTTCACTTGAAGCTCTCTTGGGGAAAGTCACATCAATTACTTTGATCCTGCTTAGTTGTTTGAAATGACTACATGATGCCAAAAGAAAAAACTTTAGCAGGACTAACATGAAAGGAGTTAAGGGAAAGAGCTTAAGGATGAAAATACTAAGGATATGAAGGTAAATCCATGCGACCTACAGTGAATTGCATTCAACTTGTTTGAGAAAATGTAATTGGTGTCACAACCAACCAACCGGCTAGGCAAGGCGATCGAAGTTCTTGAAAAAATAGGGGCCAGATCTAGTGAAATTCCATGGAGACAGCGTATGCACAAAATAGATGTTGAGAAACATTAGAAATTTGCAAGCCAATGTAATTGACTTGAGAAGAAGCTCGAACCACATTGGGGCACATGGATATTCATCAAATCCTTGAAAGTAGTGAATCTCTGTCATTCAAAATGAGGATAGCATAGCATAAAAAGAGATCCCTATGCAAGAATGAAAATTACAACAAGCTATTGAATATTCACAGAAAGCCACGCCATGAGACAGAGAATGGCCATCTATCAAAGCAATGAAGATGATCTCGTGGATAGGGGACACCATTAAAAAAAGGGATAATGTTCTCTAGCATGGCAGTAGGTTCCACACGCCTATCAAAGCATAGAGGAAAGAAATGCCAAATGATTTAGAAGCTCAAAGCATGGAGAGTTGGCAGGTAAGAGGCATGAAAGCCTATGCCATAGTGGCTGGAGGCATACAATATCTATTGATTGGGGTTTAGAAACCTTGCAATGCCTTATAAGGTAGCTTGAGGCTGCGTAAAAAAGAGAGGGCAGTATGATGTGCAAAATGGATTTGTTGAGGATGCTTCAACATTGAAATCCCATGAATGTAGTGCACAGATAAAATATTTGTTAAAAAGCTTTAGAAAATTTTAAACAAATGAAAGAAGGGGGTGCGTAGCTTGATAAGAGACATTGACACCAATCAAAACACAATGAATGTTGAAGCAGTCAACGCATAGAATGAGGGCCACATGGTTTTTTGAAGGGAATTCCATGAAAGTAGAATGCGCACAGGATTGAATTCATTGAAAAATCTTTAATAACTTTCAAGCAAATGCAGTGGCTAGTGAACGAGCATGGTGGATTGGCCACTCTGATGATTGAAAAGAATGCACAAAATGTGTCTAATGCCTGGTGTGTTGCAAGGTAGCAAAGGAATGAGAAAGGATGAAGTTTAGGGTAAAATATGAAGCAAATGGACTAGATGGAAGGGCACACACATCACATAATGGTTTGTTGATAACACTTTAGAAACACTTGGTGCAACCAAAAACAGGAGACTTAGCTGCCATGGTTGGGAAAATTATAGAGTAGAGAATACACGTAAAGAACAAATTAGGGCAAGTAAAAGACTAAGCGAGAGATCAATGGTGGACAAAGGATCTGGCAATGCAGCATAATCTCCACCACTCCCCGCGATTTCTCAATCTAAAGATGCACGACCGCGAAATCACAGGCTTGTGATGCGTGGTAGGAGTGGGCCCAGGCAAAGTCTTCATCAAGCAGGGCTCGATAGTTTTAATTTCCCACAAAAGCAAGACATTTTTTAAAAAAAGGTTGAAATGTTGCCCATGAAAATATAAAATTAGGGCCCGATAAATGTGAGAACATTTAAAATCAAATATATTTTTCTTGTAAAAAGAAAAAGAGGTGGGGCCCGATTGGTTTTTTAAAAATCCATTACCTGTGAAAGTGGAAAAATGGTAAAAGCAAAGTGCCAAATAAATTTTAGAAGGAATGGCCTTACTAAAGTGGCATAGCTTTAAATGTGAAGTGAATTTTAAGAGGTGCCTTCAGTTAATTTTTTAAATGAAGTATGTGAAATACTTTGTGGCACGTGAAATACAGGTAAATATTTTATTCGCCCAGGCACAATATTTTTAAATATTTGCACTTAATATTCTCTTTGTTGGAGAATAGTAATATGTAAAAGGTGAAATAAAATATGAGCAGAGGGAAAATATTTTAGACATGAGTGTACATGGGAATATGCAAGGAAAAGTGAATTTAATATTCACTTTAGGGCATAGAATATTATTTGTTGGATGTGAATAAATTAATATGCAGCTACAACATTATAAAATGAGCATAAATGTGAATTTTCACGGGAAAAGAATTGGAAAAAAGCTGAAACAAAATTTTTCACGGGAGTAGAGGTATTTTCCAGCTGTGGATAAATGGTGAATTCCATCACATGGGCAAATTTTCTACTGCAGGACAACTAACAACAAAGGAAAATGAAGAGGCAAATTTAGTTATAGAGAGATGAGAGAGGTTTTGAGTAGCTTATTGATTGAGGATGGATTGAGTTTCCGGATGGCATCTATGGATCAGATTGATCTTAAGGCTTCTTCTGGATTCTTCTCTTCTTCTATTTTCTTCTGTTGTCTTCTCATTATTCAGGGAGATTGAGTTTGGGTTCTGGGTTGATGTATGAGGCTGGGGAGATAGAGAAATGTCAAGTTTTGAGTCATATTGAGTCTGTAAGCTGTAATTTCAGATTTTATGAGCAAATATAGCTAGTTTGTGCAAATAAATCATGAATGTCTTCCAAGGGTTTGCACATTCATGAATATAATCAAATTGTCTCCATACTTGTACAGTTTAATCATATGCATTCAATAATACAAAGTATCTTTGAGTTTGTCATCTCAAATTTCATGAGATTGTGTTATTTGTTTATGGGTCTATTTCAAAGAAATGGTTAAATTCTTTGAGTAGATAACAATGATTTCAAGTGTGTAGGTTGGATTGGGTAAGGAGAATTTGATTGATAATAGGAGTGGGATTTTTGGTGTAAGACACTAACAGTTGATGCAAGGCATTAACAAATTTAAATCCACTGGTTGAATGTCATTTGATGATGAATTCTTTTTATGTGTTTGACTCCATGGCCCAGAATTAGGCACTAGTTTATCTTGCAGCTTAGTGCACCTCAGAAACAATCTTCAAAATTAAAAACCATTTTAAATCCTTGTGTGTTATAGTATTGTGGTCATCTCATGCTCCAAGTAGTTGATATTACTAATGAACAGCCAATTCTATTCAATATTATCCTATTATGTTGAGCTATTAAATGAGATTATCTGTTGAGAAATATTATGTCATGTATGTGTTTCAATTTGTTGATATTGCTAAAGGGACCACCCTCCCGGGTCTTGCAGAGGCTGAAGTGTAGGAGGCCTTTTAAATTCCTCGTCAGTTGCTCTAGGTCCTTCGAGCTACCCTTGATTGGAATTGGCACTTCCATAGGTAGATTAGAAGACCAACCTGGTTATAGCATAAAAAGGAACCAACATAACTCAAAACAACTAAATAAATTAAGGAAAAATAATTTTTTGGGTGATGCAAGATTTCCCTACATTGCTAGATTCCCCTGCATCAGACACCCAGGGTATTTTGAAAAGTGACCTCATCACTTCTCAGGAGTTAAAGGAAACCCAAGATAGTTGACCTCAGCCTTAGACAACCATGATGTATCTTCAATAGGCCTTCCTCTCCACTACAACAAGTACTCTACATATTGCATGTTTCTAGTGGTTCTACCCACATGACTATCCAATTTTTTTTCTATTTCCTCTGTTTTTGAAGTAGGTACTAGAATATTCCACTATGCTTCTATTGTTTCTTCATTAATTCCCTTGTGATGATATTCTGTCCAATCTGAAATGTTAAACAAAAGTGAAAGATGTATTTCATCAAAAAACTCTACCTCGTATGCAATTCCTGAATCATGCTTCTTCAGGATCTTGCATTATTCAAACTTTTTCATCTTTAACTTTTTGTATGTACCAACTTGATACCTCTCCTTTTGAAAATGAACCATGAATTCATCTCCTATCTAGAACTCCTTATGCCTCATTTTTTGATCTCCCTTGGCCTTATATTGTAAGTTCATCTTGTTGATATACATTTCTTCACTTCATGCAAATTCTTCAGATGCTGAGCAAAATTTTTAGCCTCAACACTACTCTTCTCCCCCTTATCTATCTTTCTTAGTTTATAAGAATTTCTTGTTCTACTCCCATACACAATGTAGAATGTTGATTTACTAGTGCTCCTATTGACAAACTTTTTGTAAGAAAATTTTTCCTGTGGTATAATCAAATTCAATCCCTTGGGCTTATCTCCTATTAAGAATCTTAGCAGTTTTCCCAAACTCTTATTCACCACCTCTATTTTTCCATCAATTTGTGGATGGTGTGCAGAACTAAACTTCAAATCTATCTTCAACTGATTACATAATATCCGCTAGAAATAACTAAAAAAATTGGTATCTCTGTCTGAAGCTATACTATTCAGTAGACCATGTAGTCTCACCACCTCTCTAAAAAAACATTATGCAACATGAACAACATCATTAGTCTTATGACATGGAATGAAATGTGCCATATTTGAAAATCTATCCACCACCACAAATATGGAATCATTCCCTCTTTGTGTCCTTTGTAAGCCAAGAACAAAATCTATGCTAATATTCTTCCATGGCCTCTAAAGTATTGGTAATGGCTAATACAATCTAGTATTCTGACATGTTCCTTTCACCATCTGACATACTCTGCAACTTTGTACAACCTTCTTCGCATCTTTTTGTAGTTGTGGCTAGTAATAATTCTCACTAACAAGATAAATTATCTTATCTCAACCAAAATGTCAAACCAATCCTCCACTATGCTTCTCCTTGATTAGATTCTCTCTCATAGAACTCCTTGGAATGCACAATTGGATTCTTCTAAAAAACATCCCATCTTGGATTAAGAAATCCAACCAACTTCTCCTATTTGATTTAACAAGTTCCAAACAATCCTTCCAAGCTTCTACAAAATATGGATCTTCACGATACAAAATTTTGAATTCATTGAGCCCAACAACCTCTATATTCATCTCTGTCAACAAATTTTTCCTTCTACTTAAGGAATTTGCAACTCTGTTTGACCTTCCACTCTTGTGCTTGAAAAAAAATGTATAACTCTACAAAATCTCAACCCATTTTAAGTGCATTTGATTTAATTTTACTTGAATTTTGAGATACTGCAAAGCCTGGTGATCATTATATAAAACAAATTCTATTGGAAAAAAATAGTGTCTCCATTTCTTTAAAACTTGAACTATAGCATAAAACTCCTGATTGTAGATAGAATATTTCTTCTTAGAATCATTTGACTTCTCACTAAAATAGGAAATAGGCTTACCTTCTTGAATCAAACCACTCCTATGGCAGTGCCACTAGCATCACAATCTACCTGAAAGACCTTATTGAAATCTAGAAGTTCCAAAATATGTTGCTTTGTAACTTTTTTCTTCAACATATCAAAACTTTTGGATGCTCTTGTATTCCACTTAAACTCTTTTCTATCCCCTCTCATCGATTTAGTTAGAGGTGCACAAATACTACTAAGACCCTCTATTGAGACAACAAATCCTAGATACACCAACTCTCTATAGAAGATACTAATAAGGTACCTTTAGACATTTCACATCAGCACATGATTCCTCTACTTATATCTAAAATCTTGTTAAAAAATAGTATCATTTTATTGTGGTTACGGTGGTCAAATAGACACCTACTTCTTATTTTTTCCTTGAAATTTAAGTACTACTACATTGAAATTTCAAAATTTCACCAAATAATTTTATTTTTTTGAAAAACCTAGTAGTTTAGAAAGTACAATCAATTTTTCTACAGATTTTGTTCTTACATATTTTTGAAATAATATAGATAACTTATTCAAATTTTTATGTCAAGTTTTCTAACTCTAATTGTTCTGAAATTTTCACCACTTAAGGGCCTATTTTTTCCATGATGATCCTGTACATACCCACTTACATCTGGTGTGAAACAAATTATGCCTTTCAGTTGGTTCCTTCTCCTCATTCAAGAAGGCTCTCATAGTAAGAATAACCTCTCCTCTTTTTGTATCCTTAGATTGTGAAGACTTAATATCTTTATTTGAATGTGCAACTTGTGCATTACCCTCAAGTCTTGTATTTATCTTTCCTTGATGTTGAGAACACTCATAGGCTATATGTCCTTCCTTGCACTAGAAATGGGTTCCACAAAAGCCTCCTCTTTATGGTCATTTTCCAAATCTTCCTCTTCCTCTTTGGTCTCCATTATTCTGATCATGAGGATGGTAGGTGTTATCTCCTTTTTGGTTCTAGTTGCTACTAGATCCTTCATCCTTATTTTGATCTTCATTTCAACATCCAAAAAATTGTCTGCTAGTCTTTCCACCATGGCCCCCACCTTATTTTTTGTTCTCAAACCTCTTGTTCAGTCATTCTTCAACCTTTAGAGAAAATTGATAAGTATCCTCAATGGTGGTCATTCTTATCAGTGCTAATTTTTCCTATATGCTTTGCTTCAACCCATTAATATTTCTATTTATTTTCCTCAAAATTTCCCATCTAAATTAAGACCTTGTTAAATTAATCTATGTATTCTTTCACCATCCTTGTTCCTTTCCTAAAGCTCTGCATCTTCTTGAGCAACTCCAATTCGTAATTGACAGGAATAAATTGTTTCTTCAATTTTGACACCATTTTATCTCATCTTGAAATTTTATCTTTCCCTTGTCTTCCTCTTTCTAATTGGACCTATTTCCACCATATATTGGTGTGACCTTTCAAAAATTTCTTTACAAACTTCACTCTATGAGGATCCTCGATGTCCTCAAACTTGAAAAATTCCTCCATGTGTCATTGATCCAATCGATTACTTCTTCAGGATTCAAACTTCCACTAAAAGTTGAAACGTCCATTTTAGGTATCTTCCCAATGCTTGAGATTGCTCATAGTAATCTTCTTTCTCTAGGATCCATTAGATCCTACGCTTCCTCTTCCATTTCCTCTTATGTTTCATCTTCACTAACATCTCTTTCTCATTGCACACCTCTTCTTTGAACCTCTTGCTGCAAGGTTTCTAATTTCCTTCTAAGGGCCATGAATTCATCTCTACATGGATTTCTTCCTCCTTCACCTTGGTCTCTACCTCTGTCATGCTTGGAAATTATTGGGGGCATCTTGAACTCAACCCACACTCATAGGTCCTACTACAACTACCTCATGTTGGGCACTTTGTTACAGGGCCAGTTGACTTCTACCCTGATATCACTTGATGAGGCACACACTACTCAAAACCCACACAAATCACCGTAATATATACCAACACAGAAGATGTGAGACAGGAAAAAGTAACTCACTTTCAATTATTTTCTAGAAAATGAAATTATATATTAAAAACATACATGCTACAACCTCATGGGCTTGACTCATTACAAAAAAATCAACTTTGAAAACAAAATATATTATTTAGAGCCGCAATCTTCACTAATGGAGCCACCATACACCCCCCCACTTAACCCTTTTTGTTTTACCCCAATAATCGCCCTACAAATTGTAATCAAGTAAATAAGAAGTAAGATTAATAAGCACAATAAATAAACTTGAAATTCCTAATCTAATGATAGAGAAGAAATAAGCACATGAAAATAAATAATAAAGAAAAAATTCACCACAATATTCACCCCTCCATTGAATGACCTCCATCATCCTTCTGCATTTTTCTTTGAAGCTCCAAGTGCCCTCAGTATTAAAGATGCTACTAAAGCCTATGACTAGTCACTAGAAAAATATCAAAGATTAATTATTATCTCAACAACACAATAGCCTATGAATCTTGGATTTTCTAAGATTTTCCATATTTTCTAAGATGATAAATGATGGTGGTATTTATAGAGAGACGAATGGAAAATAGACATCTGAGATTGAAAATACATTAATTGGATCAGTTGGTGAAATTAGACGAGACAAGATGGGATAAGATCGAAAGTGAAAGAGGAAACTAATTATTTTTTTCATAGAATCAATTACTTTGAAGAGGAAAGTGAATTTTCAAATAATGGAAACATTATCTCATTGCATGAGGAAAAGGAGCAAGTTCACTTTTTGATTAAATAGAAATTTAATCCAAAAGGAGAGAAAATATGAGTCATTTAATTAAATAAAATATAATTAACTTGTGACAAAAAAGCTAATAGTGAATAATTAAATAATTTAAATTATTTAATTAATGGAAGAATTAATGACATTAGGTAATAATTAAATAATTAAGATTATTTAATTATCAAAGATGAAGAAAGGGGTTTTAATAAATTGACAAGCCTAGTGGTAATTTCTAGGTGTCTACATTTGCCCCTCTTTGATACAATGTAGTTTATCATGTTGTGTTAAAGAAAAATATATGCCCCAGTGAAAGTAATATGAGGAAGGATGACGAGGAGGTAGTGGTAATCCCCCTAGAGAGGACAAGTGGGTTCAAAGAACACGAGTGTGCTCTCAAAATGGATGAGAGGACTAGAAGATGAGGGGAAAATAAGATAGAGGAAAATAGATAAGGATGATGAAGATGCAAAATAGAGGAAATGTTAGAGTGGAAAAAGATGAATTTTAACATGGGAGACATGGAAGACATGGATGTTGAGATAGTGCTAGTTGAGATAATTTGCAGATATATATTTT
>VDFB02240109.1:0-11118 GCA_007258455.2 Sequoia sempervirens
ATTATAAATGTATATTATGTATACATTAATTGATATGGTTGTAATGTAATATAATTTTGTATATTAAATAATATATTTATTATATATATATAATTGTATATATATTTATATATATATATATATAAATATAATTATTTAAATTGTTTTTTTAGAAGGTAAGTAAATGATTTTTAAATGAATATTATATTGTTAGTGCTTGCAAAGCACCAGTAGATATTTTATTTTAAAAAATAATTTTTATTAGAAGAATTGAGATTTGTTTAATTATAATTGTGAAATTGGAATTAAAACATTTAGCACTATTTGGCTGTTGTTTTATAAATTGAAATTGTGTTTTGGATGATGTATTTAAATATGGGATATTGATTGATTTGGATTTAGGAAATTTGAATGGTAGTGTTTTGAATTGCTTAAGTTTGTGTTTATAATATTTAATGATTCTATAATTGTGTATTGGGGGGGGAGTATTTGTTATTGTGAAATCTAAGTCTTCCAGATTTTAATTGTGACAGGGTTGTCATTTTTGTTATTCGCCTTGATATGTCCTTGGGTAGTGCATGTAGTTGGATTCAGTATTGGACATCTGTAGGGATGTGTTATCTCTTATGTTATGTTATTATTAGTTTGTGCACTGTCTACCCTTGGGTGTAGAATAAGTTATTGTGTTGTCGATAGGGGAGTGGCTTTCAATGGGGGTCGGGACACAAAGTGGTCCCAGGATAACTCATGTGGAAGTCAATGTAATCAATGGAAATTAAATAACCTACTTTAGGGGAATGGGTAGTTAACATATTTGGAGTTTGATAATTAGCCTGCAGCTCTCATTTGAGAAACCAGGGCTTGTGTTAGACTTGAGATGAATCGAGAAGAACTGGAATGGAAAGATGCGTTATCTTGTCTTCGAAAAGATAATGGAATTTCACGGTAATTGTGCATGTGGGGTTAAGGTTAAGTAAGAGGTTACCAGGATAACCCAAGATGGGGGCCTTGACCTAGGAAGATCTCCTTAGGATTACCAATGCAACCTTTGTAATGACACTCCTCCTATGATAGCAGTCGATTGTATTGTATAGTGGTTATACTTGATTTTGTGATTCTGGAAGCAATGTAACCCTATGTTTTGTATTTACTAGTACTATGTGGTTTTGTACCTTTCCTATGTCTAGAGGTAGTAGGTTAGTCTTGGTTACTTGTTACTATCTCCTAGCATGGGGGTTGGTCCTATGGGTACCACATGGCTAGGTGGCGTGCACCTTACACTGTTGGGTTTTCTCTTCATGTTCGTGATGGCGGGATCTTCTAGTTCGAGGAGCTCATTTGTTTCTATGGATTTGTACTTCTCTTTTTCATTGTAACAGTGGACACTATATATTGTATTCCTTATTTGTAATCAAGGAGGAACCCTTGTGATGTAATTGTAACATTATGTATGATCTATTCATCGTTGGATTAAATGGTATATATTGTTTATATGATGTTGTATCTGTGGAAATATGCTCATTACATTTCTATGTGTTAGACTTATTTTGCAATGGATTACTGCTTTGTTGTATGTTGTTATCATGAGTTATTTCCATATACTATGTTTAAGAATAATTTTGTAAGTTTGGAATTTCACATGTAGACACGTTGCGTGGCCTAGAGGATGTATGTGTTAGAGTAGGTTACTTCACTCATCATTGTTACTCTTTTAAGAAAAAAAAATAGTTGTGCTTCCACAGTGTTGCATCATCCTCTAGGTTGCGGGATGGGGTTTTACATGATTCAATTGGTTGAGCAGAATTGCTGAGGATGATGGTATGGGATAGAAAAACCATCCACCTAGGTTCAAACTCTCAGAGATGTGTTCAGGCCAAGTTCAACACCTTGATGACTTTGATGGATTGGGTCCCTGTATATGGACTTTATGATTTAAGACAAAGATGTGACATCTATGCAATCCAATTTATTTTAATCAAAATAAAATAAAATTAATAACTACACATTATTGAGAACCACCACCCAATAATTCTTTCGTATGAGGAGACAAGTATAGGTGAGGGTAAAGAATGCAATCGAGCAAAATAGTAGCAAAGAAATCTACTAACAGTATCAATGAAAAAAATATGCTTGCCAATTTCTATGGATTACATGGGTTGTTAAAGCATATTATTTTTAAAATGAGAATAACTATCATTCTTGCAACAACTTTGACTTGTAAAAATTTATGTTTAGCCATATACTGATAATTTTTTTTTACATATATTATAATCAAATCATCAACACAATATTTATATATTACAAATATTAATTATATAATAAACTAGCTTGACTTTAATAGAAATTAGGAATGACTCCTTGGAGGCTAATTATAAACAAAGCAAAGACAAACAAACAAAAACAAAAAATGCTAGAACTTAAAAAACAAATTATTTTATTAATCTAATTGATGCCAAAATGACTACAAATTAGTTGTTTAAATAGATGCATTTACAATAACAAATAAAGGAAACTTCTATTCATGCATACGAACTATGATGGAAATAACAAAAACAAAAAATGAGTTTGGAATGACAAATTTTAAATGAAACTACAAAAACTATGGGAGAAATTAGAAATTTCTTTCCGACACCCCCCCTTCATTTTGACCATCAACAATTCCCAAATTTTTTCTTAGATATTCAAGTTTTTCCTTTGGTAATACCTTGGTAAAAATGTCTACTAGTTGATCTTTGGATCTACAAAATTCAAGACAAATTTCTCCATTGTGGACCAATTCCCTGATGAAGTGGTACCTCATATCAATGTGCTTGCTCCTTTTGTGAAATGCATGATTCTTGGATGATGCAATGGTTGACTTGTTATTAGAAAGAATTGGTGTCAATTTCTCTTGATCATGCAAAAAATATGATAAAACTCAACACATCCATATCTCTTGACATGTTGTGACAGTTACAACTACATATTCTGCTTCAACTAAAGAAATTGTTACTATAAGTTGCCTCTTTGATGCCCATGATACAACTGCAAATCCAACATGAAATATGTGTCCTGATACATACTTTTCCTATCATCTATGCTACCTATAAAATCACTGTCAATATAACCAACCAAATTAAAATTGTTAGTTTTGGAATATAGGATTCCATATCCTATTGTTCTTACAACATATATGAGTATTCTCTTTCCAACTTGCTAGTGAGAACCTTGAGGTGAATCCATGAACCTTGAAATCAAACTTACACCATACATGATATTTGGCCTTTTAGTTGTAAGATATATTAAACTACCAACAAGTCTTTTAAACATGGTTGGATCAAAATTTGACCCCTTATCCTTTTTGCTCAATTTTGTTCCTGTGACAATTGGAGTTGATGCAAGATTACAATTCAACATTTTAAATCTTCTTAATACATCCTTGACATATTTAGACTGACAAATGAAAATTCTCTTATTTGTTTGAACAACTTTAATACCCAAAAAGTATCTCATCAAGCCCAAATATGTCATTTCAAACTCTTTCATCACATCTGACTTAAACATGTCTACAGAAAAAATTCCACTAAAAATAAAATCATCAACATACAAACATACAATCAAAATTTGACCTTGATTATTGTATTTATATACAATGTAAGCTCACTACGACTTCTACTAAATCCATTACTTATCAAATATGAATCAATTCTACTATACCAAGCCCTGGGTGCCTGTTTCAATCCATAAAGTGCCTTTTTTAATTTATATACTTTATTTTCATGACCATGAACTTCATAACTAGGTGGTTGTTGAACATAAACTTCTTCATCAAGAAAACCATTTAAGAAAGTTGATTTCACATCCATTTGAAAAAAATTCCAATTATTATGTGCAACTACTACTAAATAGTTGTAAGGGTGATCCCACAATACTAGTTTACAATTTTTGGCCAAACTAGACACTGAATTGATTTTTTTATAACTAAATATTCACTTTTAGGCACCTATAGCAGCTAAACTGTGAGGAATTTGAAGATGATGCAAACTAGTGATTTGTGACATTTTTTTGTAGATTCTAAATATATTTTTTTCAAAATTTTTGAAATCAAATTACACTTCGTTTTTCCATCTCCTTCAAAAACTAGTTTTTATTAGTAAACACCATTTTTAAGGAGTGATGCTCATTGTATACAACATAATTTTTTCCATGGAAAAATTCTAATTTTCAGTTTATATTTTTAACTATGATATGATATGTAAGCTTTCATTTTGGTTTCATAGTGTTTTATTGAATATTTTTTCCTTAATCAAGTTTGAAGTCAAACCACTTACAATTCAAATATAGTAGGATTAACAAGCAGTAACTTTTTTGTATTGAAATTTATTTATTTTTGGTTGGATCAAGGACTTCAATATCTAGTGCTTGATATTTTTCATTTTTTTGATAATGCTGCTATTTCCCACGTAATGAGAACATAGAGCTTGATTTTTGATGAAAAACCTACATTCACAAAGAAATAAAAATAAAATATTATAAAATAAAATTTATTTAAAATTATACTTTTTGGGAAGCTTATAATAAGGACTACATACTACAAAAATAAATTTTAAATGAATTCATTTGATCCCCAAAAGGTAAATCAAAAGTGGTTTTTATCAACATTTTGATAGGTGTAAAGAGACTCTGTTATAGGTATGGTTTAAAACTAGCAGGTTCTATCCAAAGGGGTTTTGATCTAAGGTGGTTCGATCCCTCTTCAATGGAATCCTTTAAATGGAACTTTTCAAGGCTTAAATCATTATATTTTCTAAAAATATGTGATTTCAACAAAATCGAGGGTCTCCCAAAAATTGTAAACCAATATTGTGGGATCACCCCTAATTGTGTCCAACCTTGCAATTGGAGAAAAAATTTCATTATAATCAATCACATACTATTGTGAAAATCCTTTTGTAGCTAATCTTGCTTTATGTTTTACAATTTGACCTTCAACATTAAATTTAGTTTTATAAACCCATTTAACTCCTATGCAATATTTACCTTCAGGTAAATCTATTAACTCCCATGTTTTGTTTTTATCAATAGAGTCCATTTATTCATCCATTTCCTTAATCCAATTATCATCTTTTACTACTGAAATGGAGGGAAAAGGGGGAATGAATTCAATCAATGTGGAATGATGAAATGGCCTAGGATTCAAACACCCCAAGCTGCCTAATTTCATTAGAAAGAGAGAAGATCACAAAAGGATAGAATTGACTTTCAACCTTGAGGTAATTCAACTCTATTTTGGATCTTGGATCTCTACTTTCTTATGATAGAAATGACTAATTTTTAATGTTTTGGAATGATTTAAAGTGCATTAAATAAATAAATTATATGACCTAACACTTGAAATGAAAATTTCTATGATAACAGGAACAAAAACAATAATTTGAAAGAAAATTTGAGAAGGGTAGAATGGTGCGCACATGTAATAAAAAGTGGGTTTTAGGGCCTATAGTAGGATTGATTCGCCCTAGGGTGAATGGGTCCTAGGCAGGGTGTCCAAAATTAGTTTTTGTGGTCCGCTGACCTCAAATCTAAGCTTTTGATTTCTCTCATATTGACTGTTAAAGAGTCAAAAATAAAATTTGTAAGTGAGTTTCCGTAGCTTGACAACAATGATGAAAAATTGTGCAACTTTAAAAAATTACTCCTTTGATCAACTTCCTATCCTTCTTCACCTATAAATCTGTACATACAAAGAGAGGAAAAAAATGTTTGTTTTTGCGTGAATGGGGTTTGCCTTAGTCAAACCCAATGTTTGGTAATTAAACCTTGATAATGAAATAATTATAAAATGAAGGAAGTGGTTAATGAATAAAGCTTGTTACAACTCACTAAACCCTTAATGGTTTCCCTTAGAGGATTGAAGTGAAAAACATCACTCTAAGGCTTAGATCTTGCATGAATTGGCTTGATTGATTGATGCTTGAATGCTTGAAGCCTACATCAAATGTTAGCTCCAAAAAATGGCATGAACACACATGAACTTTGACATGATGATATGATCATAATTGCTGATGTAGATGAATGATTAATATACACTTCAATGGTCTTGACAATAATATTTGCTCATCTAAAGTCTTGATTGTGCCACTTAGGTTTGAATTGATAAAATAACTATGTATTTATATATGTTTATCTAATTTCCCAAAAATTAGATTCCAAAAGCTAACACTTGAAACTTGAATTTGAATCATTAAAATGTTACCAAAAACACATTAAAATTGGGTCCTAGGACTTAAAGGGGACCCATTCACCCTTGGATGAATGGGTCCTTGGACTTAGGTCCAGGACACTCAATTTCCAAGGTGATTTAATTAATGTTGGAAATTGTTTAATATAGGTTTCCCTTTTGAAAAATGAGAATAATAAGGCTTTGGGATGCATAATTTGGTCAATTAGTTAATTAATTAAGTCTAATTAATTAAGGGGATGCAAACAGAGTGTGAAATTGTAAAGGTATACAATTTATTGCACTACAATTGCTTCTTCAAAATATACAGGATCATAAGTTTTGAGAAAGAAAAAATTAAATTTACATTGTCTTCTCCTTGATCATATATTTCTTTGAAGCTTTTTGTTTTCTTACCTTTATACCTTTGTATTAATGAAGCAAGTGTTGGATTTGATTCATCTTTTGAATTTGAATTTGGATTAGAATGATTTGGATGAGATGATGTACCTTGCACCATATTTCTTGGTGGAGTAGTTGGTGTGTTGACCACCTTGTTCTTCTGGTTCCTCTTCACTATCATGTATTGGTGCTCCACTTGTGACTATTTTGTCAACATTTGTATCCCATGATTCTTCTTCCTTGAATTCAACATCTCTACTAATAATTGATTTCTTTGTAATTGGATTATACAACCGATAATCTTTTGATTGCTCACTATAGCCAATAAAAATACATTTTTTTCACTCTTATTATCCAATTTCCTTCTCAATTCAGATGGCACTAGAGAATAAACAACACATCCAAAAATTCTAAGATGAGAGATAGTATGCTTCTTACCATTCCATGCTTCTTGCGGAATTTTTCCCCTCACACTCTTTGTAGGAATCCTGTTCAAAATGTATACATCATGTGCTATTGCATTTTCCAATAAATCATTGGATAAGTTTTTGGCCTTCACTATGGTCCTGGCCATATCCATTATTGTTTTATTCTTCCTTTTGGCTACTCCATTATGTTGTGGTGTATATCATGTTGTAAACTATTCCCTGATTCCATGATATCTACAAAAATCCAAAAATTCATTAGAATTGAACTCACCACCCCTATTAAATCTGAGTACCTTAATGTAGAACCCACTTTGTTTTTCTACCATGGCCTTAAAATCCTTGAATTTATCAAATGATTTAGACTTCTAACTAAGAAATTATATCCATGTCTTCCTTATGAAATCATCAATAAATTTTAGGAAATATAAATTACCTCCTAAAGATGGAGTTTGCATTGGCCCACATATATCAGTGTGAACTAATTCTAATGGTCTCTTTGCTCTATATGAACTTTTTATTGGAATTTAACTATCTCTATGTTGTTTTGCTAATATACAACTTTCATATGTACTAGCTAGATGCTCTATAATTGGTATACCTCTCACCATATTTTTCTTTTGCAATAAACTCAAACCTCCAAAATGAAGATGGCCAACCTTAAATACCAAAGCCATGTCTAGTCTAAGTACACTATTTTGAAGTTAATTTCCTCCCTTCCTTGGATATAATAAATTTGGAGGGAGAATATTTGGTTCCTTGTCATTTTGACCCTTGCAATTAATCTATCATTAAGATTTCTATCCATTCAATATGTCTCTTTTCACCATTCTTAGTCTTGATATTAATGATTCATTTCCTAGTTATAGATACTTACTATCATTTCCCGATTTTACTTCTAATTTTATAGAATCATCCAAACTAGCAAATAATTCTCTACTTCCCGTCATATGATTGCTACAACAACTGTTTAAGAATCATATATCATTAGAGCTTTCTTGTGCCACATTACAAGTTATAAGTAAACTTCCAGAGTTATTACCAGATACATCTGTATTTTCCTTTGTATATTGACCAAAAATTTCTTTTGTATACTGCGGGTGGTTCCATTTTTATCTTAATGGGAGCTTTAAGTATGGGTCTCTATGGATCTCATGGGCCAACATTCGATTTCGAATTATTAGCTAAAAAAGATTATCCCATCACACTTGAAATACTATTATATTTAGGGTTTTTGATTGCTTATGCAATAAAATTGCCAATCTTTCCTTTACATACCTGGTTACCAGATACTCACGGGGAAGCACATTATAGTACATGTATGCTTTTGGCCGGAGTTCTATTGAAAATGGGAGGATATGGGTTGATTCGGATCAATATGGAATTGCTACCTCATGCTCATTCTTTGTTTTCGCCGTGGTTGATAATAATAGGAGCACTACAAATTATCTATGCAGCTCTCACTTCTATGGGTCAACGCAATTTGAAAAGAAGGATAGCCTATTCATCAATATCTCATATGGGCTTTGTAATTATAGGAATTGGTTCCACGGCATCTATAGGGCTCAATGGAGCCATTTTGCAAATGATTTCTCATGGATTAATTGGTGCTGCACTTTTTTTCTTGGTAGGAACAAGTTATGATAGGATATGTACTCTTTTCCTTGATGAAATGGGAGGAATCGCTATACCAATGCCTAAAATCTTTACTATGTTCAGTAGCTTTTCAATGGCTTCTCTTGCATTGCCAGGAATGAGTGGTTTTGTAGCAGAATTTATGATATTTTTGGGAATAATTACTAATCATAAATATTCTGCGACCTTTCGGATCATTATTACTGCAATAGCGGCAATTGGAATGATATTAACTCCCATTTATTTGTTATCTATGTTGCCTTCGGATCATTATTACTGCAATAGCGGCAATTGCAATAGTAACACTGGATGTGGGACTTATCATACCTTGATGATTGGAACTGATTTCTTCCACTTCCTCTATTGCTGAAATTTTGATAGGATGGATTGCTTCTTTCTCCTTGATCTGAACTTGTGTGTTCACTTCTTCCTCTTCCTCTTCCTCTAAAGATCGATCTTCCTATTCCTCTTCCAAATGATACCTATGTTCTAAAAGCACTCTCCAAAGAAGAATTGTTATTTCAATTCATTCTGATTTCATGGGGAAGCAAGGATCCCATCAATTCATCTATTGAAAATTAAGTTAAATCTTTTGATTCTTCAATTGCAACTACTATTGCATCAAATTTGTTAGGAAGACTTCTAAGAACCTTTTCTATCACCTTTTGATCAGATATATTTTCTCCATTTGTCTTCATTTGATTTATAATATTCATTACATTACTAAAGAATTGATCTATAGATTCTGATTAACTCATTTGAAGATTTTCAAAATTCCTTCTTAATGTTTGTAATTCTGCAACTTTTACTTTAGTTGTCCCTTGTTATGAATTTTCTAAGATTTTCCAAGCTTGTTTAGAACTAGTTGTTGCAACAATCCTAGAAAACACATTATCATCCATTGCTTGTTGAAAAAAAAAAAAGCTTTATAATCTTTATTTTTCTTTTCCTTAAGTTCTTCTTTTTGTGTTTGTGTTAAAGTAGACAGATCTTGAGGTTCTACAGACCCACTTTGAACAAACTCCCATAAATCTTGTGAACAAAACAATGTCCTCATTTTTATTGCCCATGTATCATAATTTTTACCTCTAAATAATGAAATTTGAGGCTGAATTAAATTACTGCTGGATGCCATGATGTTATCTCTCCTTCTTCCTTTATTTCTCTAAACTACACCTTACTTTTCACACGTGTGCACTTATCATCTTCTCCATAAAAATAATCCTTAACTTTATTCAATCCCAGAAACATTAATACAACAAGAAAACAAAAAAAATCAGGACTGAAATTAGCACATACTCTCCTTTCCTCAAACAGAGATCATTCCTCCACAATTTCCTTATTTAAGCTTCTACAACTTCATGTACAGCTTCTGCAATGCCAATGGATTTCTTCAGCCTTCAACTTTAACTTTGCTTTCTGCACACATGATCAACCTGCACTAATAAACATAGCTCTGATACCAATTTGATAAACAGAGCAAAGAGAAACAAACAAAAACCAAAAATGCTACAGCTCAAATCAAATTATTTTATTAATCTGATCGATACCAAAATGGTTACAACTTAGTTGTATAAATAGATGCACTTACAATGACAGATAAATGAAACTTCTATTCATGCATACAGACTATGATGGAAATAACTAAAACAACAAATGAGTTTGGATTGACAAATTCTAAATGAAACTGCAAAAACTGTGGGAGAAATTAGAAATTTCTTTCCAACAGAGACATCCTGCGTGGTAAAACTGGTAAAACAAATTGCAACAATAATCCAATGGCGGCGTTGACAGAATAGTAGACCAAAGCTAGCCGCTGCTCCTGCATTGCCCAAAGGCTAGTGGTTGATACAAGAAAGCACTGGCAAACGGTTGAAAGTATCCCCATTTGAATAACCGGAAAGAAAACTGTAAGTAAATTATGGCAACCGTGAAACAAGAATATAGTTTTTTGCAATATAAGTTGCGAGATCAGACTAGTTCACAATAAACAGCCACATCGTTTCCCCTATTGACTACAATTTTTTTTTGCTCACTGTTCTCAATTTTATTGTATCCTTTCAGAAAAAATAGCAATGATCATCTTCCCCGTTCCGCCAAAAAGCCTTGACAAGTTCAAAGTTTGAACTGCATTTAGTAATGCCTAAAGACCTTGAATTTGTCAGATTTGACTGGAAGTAATTATAAATTTCATGAAACAATCATTTTACTTGATATGATGGACCTGCAATGCATTACTCAATATTAGCAACCATAGGTCAAGGTTAAAACTATAGTGTCTCAGTTGGAATCCTAGAAACTGTATTGGATGCAAAATAAATTCTGAAGTAATCAAAATCCCCTTGCATTCAAATTTTAATTTTAGTTCTCCAATTTAATTTCATATAAATCAAAAACTCATAAGAGTAAAACAACATAAACATAGGCTTTTACAGCCAGTACCTCTTACATGTTAGTAAGAATAAAAGTTTTGATCAA
>VDFB02240112.1:0-21416 GCA_007258455.2 Sequoia sempervirens
TTGGGTGGTTGAAATTGAATTTTGACGGGACCGCTCTAGGTAACCTGGGCGTGTCTAGTGTAGGATATATTATTAGAGATTGGAAATACATATGTATGGAAAGGCTAGCTTCACCCCTCATAGTGGGTTCTAAAAATGCTATAGAAATTCATGCGATGATCTTAGGTCTCCACCTCTGTTGAGAATTGAGGATAAAGAACTTAGTAGTGGAAGGGGACTCTACTTGATCCATAATACACTCAGAACTAGATAGTTAAATCATTGGAAATTGAATGCCAGCTTAGAAGTTGCATTAGATCTATTGGATGGTTTCAAATTGGTGGTCATCAACCATATTTTTAGGGAAGGTAATAGAGAGGTAGATTCCTTGTCAAATCTTGGGGCGGATGGAATTCACATTCAGGAATTGGCACAAAAGATCTAACCCACTTTCAATCAAGATGTGTGGGCAATTGGGTAGGAGACTAGCCATGTTGATGGTGGAAATTCCATCTTGTGGGGTGGGTATTTGGTGGCGGTGAGCTAGCTAGGTGGTTGTGTTGCCACATTATCTTTGTGTTTGGGCTCTTCTAAATTCTGATGGTAAGGACAGAATCATAGCCCAATATGTATGATCAGTTGGCTTTGGTTTTGGTGTGTATCTATGGGTAGTTAAGGTCACATTGGGCATGAATAGCATCCTTTTTCACATGCTCACTTTCCCGATCGACGGTAGGTCTACATTTTCTAGCAACTTTGAGGTGATGTGTTGTACATCATATTAACTTTGGCGGCTCCATCTTGGCTATTTGTTAGATTGGAAAAGCTAGAAAATAATTTAGATCTTCTCTCACTATGGGTATTTTGTTAAGTGCAGGAAGGGATGGAGGAATGTTCCAAGTTCATTGTGGAAATGGGGGTAGAGTAGGTTTTTTTCTTCGGCTCTGATACTCTGATCTCCCTAGAAATGAAGGACTAGAAAAACGCTTTCAAGTGGGTCACCAACCAATGTCTCAAGCATATTTTTCTCAATGTAGATCCTCTTACCATGGTGGACATGAAGATGATATTAGCAAAAGGACATGTGGAAAAAAAGGAATACTTCAAGTCAAACTTGCACATTGTCTTATGTTTTCTAGTTTTAGTCCTAGATTACCGAACTTCAAAAGTAGAGGCAAAAGAATTGGTGGGTAATCTCTTCAAGAAAAGTTTATTGGGTGGTTGGGATGACACTTTGAAAGAGTTTTTTCTAGGCAGAGGTGATCCTCATCCCTGAGATATGAATTTGGTTAAATCCTAAGGTGAGGTGGTGAAGCTCTAGCTGTTTCTTTTGGACCTAAAATGGATGGAACTGGTAAAACATAGAATGGTGGTGGTGGTTGCGGTTAGTTTCCTATAGAAGGTATTCCAATTGGTAGAGGTGAAGCAATTTGGGTAGGTTAGGAGTTCGACCAATTTTCCAAAGAAAATGGCTTCAAGTAAGGTCTGGTATCCTAGTTTCTTGTTTTTTATTGTTAGTTTGTAAGGTTTGGCCTGGTGCCCGGTGGTGCTTAAGTCTAGTTTTCTTTCATGGTGTGCATGGTGTTGTGGCTAGGACCACCTTTTGACTATGTAAATTCTTAGGGTAGCAAGGTTGGTTGGTTGTTTGTATATGTTGGGGTGTTTGGATGGTAGACAGTTGTGTTGCAGTATCAGGCTAGGTCGTGTGGTGGGCTGAGATAGCCCTATTTCTTTTAGTGATCTCTGGTTGGTCTCCATGGGTATTATCCTATTGAGCAAAAACATGTACCTTTATTTTTAGGAAATACAAAAATATCACTCTTGCAAAGCAAAAAAAAAGTGGAGGAAAAACTAAAAGAAACAAAAATAACATAGTTTCAATCGAATATGTTCTGGCTAAAAAGAATTTAGCTGAATCCTTTTTTACTAGAACCCATTAGGCCGAATAGGTTTTAGTTGAATCGTATTTGGCTGAATCTATCTAAGTGGCATCCCACTTAGTATCCAAGTCACTAATTTTTCAAATTTTCTAAAACTTTTGACTTCTGGTGAATACTTCTTCGATCAAAATTATTTAAAATAAAAAATAAAAAATACCCTTTTGTAGAGCTCATAGTGTTGAATCCAAAAATATATATACTTTTGATTATTTTGATTATATAAATATTTTTAAATAATGCAAGTAGGTTGTTCAAAGTCAAAAAGAGGTTGAGTTGAAATTGAATAAGAAATAGTAAATCTTCATAAAAAAAATTATAAAATATATGATGCCCTAGAGGAGAGAATATTCTTCAAAAGGGTATAATGTTTTTTTTGAAAATGAAAAAAAAAAAAAACAATAGTTGGTGTTAGCTGAAAACTATCAAATTCAGGTTAGTTTGACTTTAAAATGTTATTATGAGAAAAATATATATGAAAATTTCAAAAAAAAAATCCATACACTAGATATTCAAGTCACCTATTTGGGGAAAAAAAAATCAAGAGAAAATAAAGTTTTTTTCTATTTGTTTCTTGACATCAACTGATGTCACTTTTCTTGAAATTTTCAGCATTACAAAATCAACTCTTAAATTGATAAGAAAAAAATAATTAAAAAAAAAAAAAAAACTGAATGGGAATAAACATCAACAAGAGATATACATTTTTTTCTAGTTTACATCATTTTTAAATTCAAAACATAAATACCATTTTTATGTGGTTGAAGTTGAGAACATTTTTTCATGTTTGTTGATTGCTTTATAAAGTGTGACACAAGATTGTACTTGTACCCAATTACAACAACTCAAAATGGTAGTACAAAAAAATTCCATTATGATTAACTTAAGATTTAATAATACACAATTTATAAGGATTGAATCTTCAAAAAGCCACTATTGATACAGGACTAGCTGAAAGAACTAGATTGACATTTGTTACAATTTCTTGTGTAAAGTCTTTAAAAGAACTAAAAATTATGTCGCTATTCACACATGATAGATATGATAAAATGAAAAAAGGATAAAAATTTACAAGAAGAAAAGAAAAAGGAAATAGACTAAAAGCCTTAGAAATCAAATAATTTAACATTATTGTAGCATTTGTCATGTAATTACCATGCATATAAATAATATAATTTTTCTTCATTATATTTTCATATTATTATCAATCCATTCAATATAGAAAAATCATAGCACAAAAATTAATCTAAAAATAATAAAATAATATATAATGATAAATTTCATCATTAAGTGTGAACAGGAGCAAGCCTCTAACAAGAATTTTAAATTTTTCACTTTGGTAATCATGAAAAGGAACCCTTCCCATGGTTTCAAGGTGATTCCTGGGCCTTGAATGATAGAAAAGAAACCAAAAGCCAGGGAAAAAATCTACCTAAACTGTAGATTATTGGGTAGGATTTATAGACTACTCCTACACTCTTAAGATGTTTCACCTAAAAGGAGACACATAAACCCCACTAAAAAATCTAGGTGGTTCACTCAAATTAGGAAGTGTATGTTGTTATTAAAGACAAATGGAATGATCTGAGTACAACAAATCTAAGTAATTGATTGAATATGAATGCAAAACCTAAGAAACAAGTGATGTTTGAAAACACATTGTGTATTGCATTAAACACCTACAAATGAATGAAAATTATAACAAAACTTGAAAAAATTAGAAGTGTGCACCTGGGATCTGGAAGGAGGCTGGAAATGACACTTGAATTTCTACTGATGCTAATTTTCAAGTCTGGTGGGGCTCATTTTCTATTCCAGACGAATTAGTTTGAATTCTATAAAACTGATTCAAAACCCGTTTCAGACAAAAGGGTATCTAAAAATGCAAAAAACTAAAAATTGACCTATAAGTGGGACTCATTCACCACTCATGGAAAATGAGACTAGTTTTGAATTTTTGAATATTCAATAGTGGAATTTGGAGCTTCCGATCTGCACTTTGATTCTCTACAGGTGTCCGCTTTTGAAACTCTGATTTCTGAACTGAAAGTGGGTTTTTGTTGATATTCTGACTTTTTGAATGAAGAGAAGACTTGAGCAACCATGCAACTTGATCTCCAATGATTTATGAGCTTCCAAGAGTCCTAAATCTACAAACACACAAGAAGAGAAGAAGAAATGTTGGATGTTAGGGCATGGGGGTTTGCCTTGGTCAAACCCCTTTTAGGTAATTAAACAAAAATTATAAAAGAATGAAATGAAACATGAAATAATGGAGTTTATTACCTTTCCATGATGATTGATCTTGAAATTCTATAGCAAAACATGAAGGATTTTCCCTTGAATGTTTGAAAATTGATATCTTACTGACTTGAAATGATAAAACCCTAAGTTGCTTGACTTGAGATGGAAGAATAATGGATGAATGAATGATAAGAGATGAGAGATATGTGAATTAGGGTTAAAATAAATATATTTATATGCATTTCACCTTATTCACCTATTAATACCTCATCATAGGATGACATGAAGAAATAATAAACTTAAATTTCACTTTTTTCTCGCTCAAAGGTCAAAATTGGGCCAAATGGGACTAATTCACCACACATGGTGAATGGGTCTCACTTGGATGGGATCGATTCATCGTGCATAGAGAATGGGTCCCATAGGGGCCAATTTGACAGCTAAGAAGCTAGGAGATAAGGAAATAAGGTTTAAATTACAATATTTTGTAGGTATTTGATCAATTTAAGCCTTATGATGCAGAATATGGGTTAATAGGGGCCTATTAATTATGATGCAAAGGTCAATTAGGGCTTGGGACACAAAATTCAAAGTGAAAGTTTGATTAAATACACTTTACAATACTAAAATGAGGTCCACATAGACTAGGAAGGTACAAGAACCAATGTGAATGTGCAAGACACATTACAACACTAGTTTATCATTAAGTTTAATTCAAAAACCTTCCTAATTGATGTGAAGATGTAATTAAATACATTTTATAATGTTGAATTAAAGGGGAATGAGTTCATTAAGTCTATAAAAGTGTGAAAGTCTATTACAAGACTTTACAAAACCTTTACAAGACATTGTTAAATGCATTTGAAAGGGTCCAATACCTAGTGTGGATGCATAAAACACCTTACAATACTAGATTAAGACCTCATTAAGTACATTTTATCATGAATTAATCCCATGTCAAGCAAGAGGTCCTTTCTTCTATGGTACACTACCTCGCAACTTTTTGGGGCACTAGTCCTAGTGGCAGCCTAAAACAACCATTGAGCGAGTGAAACCTAAACTTCGCTCATGGTCAACCTCTAGTTTTCATGTGATTTGGTTGGCCTCATTCACATTTCATGCACACATCCCTATCTCGCTAGTTCTCTACTACTCCAACTTTCTCTTAGTATGGGCATCAAAACACTATCACCACTTCCCCAACACTTTTTCATTTAGATAACACCCTTCTACTTAGGATCTGTTAAAGTAAAAAAGGAAACATCTACCATTGTACATCTGGAATCATACCCCATAAATAGTGTAGAGGGTTTCCCAAAACAAACTAGATCCCAAAGCACCCTTGCTAAGATGCACTACCATATTCGTTTTCTCAATTGGAATATAAAGTACACATCTATAAAGAAATTTTGCTTCATTCCATATTTATCCTCAAAATTCATGAACTCATAAGTAAGATATTCATCTATATCCCACCTATTAATACTTTAGAAACATGGGTCCATGAAAAATGGTCAAAGGCCTAAAAAAATTATGTTCATGAGGGAATCAATTTCTTTGTTGTCATTTTCAACTTTAGAAGAGATCAAGTTGATTCCCTTAAAGAAAAAGAATGGTTTTTAAATGGGAAAGGCTTATATCTACAAACCTAGACCCGTTATTTCAATCCTTATTCTAATTCAATTCAATATATACCATTATGGATTCAACTAAAAAATCTTCCTCTGGAATTTTGGGAGCCCCAAATCCTATAATTTATTGGTAACTTGATTGGAATTTTCCAGTGAATTGATCTAGAGTTTTTCAAATAATTCTACAACCTTACCAAGATATGTGTCCTCCTAAACACTAAACAACCATTTCCCAGAATCTTGGTCATTCAATCCAAGTGCGGGTCATGGAATTAGTAGATTGAGTTAGAAAATACTACTATCTTTTGCTCCTCATGTCATTCCTCTATGCACCCAACCTCCCAATTCCCCTCGAGAACTTTGGCTTATGTGACCCTAATAGAAAAATGTGCAGAAAAATCTAAAAAATCAATATTACAATCTTATGCCCTATCCAAAATCAAAATTCCATAGCATAATACTAGTTTTCAAAATTTCCAAGCATCTATTATCCCTCACCTCCTTCCAAAAAGGAGCTTGGGTAATTACCAATAGCAATACCTTGCATCAACCATAACAAACAAAAAGGAATCTTGAGTACATGTCGGGAACTTTTTCCTTTCCCCACTAGAGGTTTTTTCTCAAATCTAGTGTTAGCACCAACAAAAATGAAACATTTCTCCTCTTTGATCTATGGCTCTACTTTGACAATTTTCCTAGCCTACACATAAATGATAAGCAAGCTTCTGTAGGTGATATCTACCCCATCAAAAAGGGTTAGTAGAAAAGTATACACAACTTTACCAATAGTCCCATTAGCCAACCTTCACTATGCAGTATATCCACATCATCTAGAACTACTCCAAATGAATCCACCTAGGGTATGTTGGTTAGATAGATTGTTGGGGAATTCCTTCCTCAAAAATTTGGTAGCAACAATGAGCTACCCAAGTCAGCAAAGAATGTTGTCAAAATTTTCCTAGGGATAGCCCATTCAAATGGTACACAATTATCTCTAGTAGTGAACAGTCTTCCCAAGTCCCCTTATCACGAGCCAAATTAGTTACAATCTTCATTAGAGAAAGGTCTCTCTAAGACCCCTTTCCAACTCCAAACACCCTTAACAGGAGCCACCAATCATGGGAAATATTTTGCAAAGGAAAATGAGCTAATTTTTTAAGAAGCATAAGATTTTATGTCAGAAGAACAAATGATAGAAAAGGTAAACCACCTCATTCTTCAAGAAGGATCAAACTACTCTGATCAACTAGTAGAGGAAGCATTAACTAAGAACATAGAATACATATGATTTTTCTCAAACACTCTCTATTGCAAAATTAGAGAGAACATTCTCCCAAACACCAATAGTAACACCCCCGACCCCCCAAAATAGAGAAAACCTTGAGAAAAATAGCAACTACTATCCAAGCTATGTTGGAAAAAAATATTAGACCAAGGAGGGCTAGTTGTTCTCCTCGAGAGAAATTATGGTCCTATCTTGGAATATTAGGGGCCTGAATGCCCCTAACAAAAGATGTTTGATAGAGCATCAACTTCACTCTAGTGAAGGAAACATTGTTATGCTCCAAGAAATAAAGTTCACTAATGATCAAGCACAAGAAGTCTTCACTAAATAGAAAAAATGACAATTTCTACACTCTCCAGGACAAGGAGCTTTAGGAGGCTTAGTAGTGCTATGGAATAATAGAAATACATAGGTAGAACTAATCATCTCAATGGAGAATTAGATGCTCATGAAGAAAATTCCCTTTCAATTATACTTATGGATTTTTAATGTTTATGCACCCACATCAACAGTTGGGAAAAGCTTCCTTTGGGATGCCTTATTGAAGAAGGATTGACACAAAACCCTCTCTGCTGATTTAATTTCAACTCAAACACAAGTATGCAAGAAACTACAACATGAAACTTTCATTAAAATGGAAAATCTGCAATTACAAAATAATAAAGTCTCAATGAGACTATGGGAACCACATATTCCCTTTACAACATCATAAAATTGATTACAAAAATCTGCAACATTCCATAGAATTTGTGTGCTTCTCAAGCACTACAACCAACCCACATGCACACTCTGTCACTCCTCAATAATGGCTGCAAATAAATTATTGAAGCCTTCACACTTTGCTGCAATTTCTCCTTAGAGAAAAATCCACCTTAATTGTGAGTTTCCTGCCTTTGAAAACTAAATTCAAATTGTAAAATGAATTATCTTTTATTACAAACTTTCCAAATCTGTTGGAATGAAATGAAATTCAATTTCATTTCCATTTCAAACTCAAAAATAATCTTTCCCAAAAATCCAAGGAGAGAATTTCTAAATTGAAATTCAAATAAATCAAAAATCAAACTTCTCACACACACACTTTACCGGCAGTTTCCAAAATTGAACTCACTCATCAAAGTTGCCAATTTGATCAAATGGGAACCCACTTTGATAGTCCCTACTTTTTAGGGATTTGTGGAAGTTGAGATTTTATTTAAAAATAAAATCTTAAAAATCTCCTTTAACTTGCAAAAATCCAAATTTTGAATTTTTGCACTTCCATTTCCTTTGCAACACCTGCTTTTTCGAGCATAATCATTCAACATGAATTTTTAATGTAATTTAATTTAAAATTACATTAATTACAAATATTTTTGGCAACCATTTATTGAAAACCAAACAAAATTAAAATAAAATAAATTTTGGTTGATGCAAGATTGCACGAGTCCATGGATGCTCCTGCATCAGACACCCACGTAGGAAGAAAATTTTCTATGAGTGAAGCTCATGAAAATTTGAATATGCTATGTTCACGTTGGATCCACTTCTCAACCTCATCATTGTGAACATTTTGTTTTCCCTTTGCCTGCAATATTCTATCTCTACTCTCCTTCATTCTTCCTCTCTTTCTGCCTTTGTTCACAAAATTCAGCTCCCACCATTCTGCACTATGCAATTTTGGAAAACAATAATTAACATCCTTCTCTTCATTAAAACAAATGAAATCATGTGTTACCTCCTTTTTTTTTGCTGCTGCAACAATTTTTATTTCAGCCTGTAACATGTTATTGCTGCACCTTACCATCTCTCTTTCCTCACTTCCTTTTACCATTTCACCCTCACAAAAATCAGCTTCGTTAGAAACATTGAAATTTTTGGATAAATCAACAATTACCTCTATTTCCTTCTCCTTTCTTATTGCTGAAAATTTTCCTCCTTCAAAGAGGCATGTATCAGCTGCAACCTCTTTAATTTCATCATCTTCTTCTATAATTTCTTGTTGAAATAATTTTTCTATTTTTCTTATCTCCTCTTTCAACAAAAGACTATCTTCTTCTTCATCCCCTTTATCAAATCTAGGACTATCAAAATCTGTTTTTGGAATTTCCATAATTTCATCCACAGCTTCATCTATTTCTTTTGCATGTAAATTTTCACTAACAAAATTAATAGATACCTCTTTTTCTGCTGTGATATCCTTCTCCTTTTCACCATTTTCTTTGCCTTTGCTAGTTCCTGCAAACAATGCATCTTCAGATAAAATAAAATCATTAAAATTACCATTAAATTTATGATCTGCAGTGACTATTTTCTCTTCTTTCTTTCTCCATCCTTCCTTTATTTTTCTTTTCTTTTTGCTGTCCTCTTTCAACAAAACATTCTTCTTCCCAAATCTCTCTTCTTGTATTCCCACTTTCTCCTTAATCAACTTTTCCAATGCATCTACTTGAGCTTGGAGCTTTTCAAATTCTTCATGGTAATTATTATTTTCCACTTCTTCCCAATAATTTTCCCAAAATAAAATTCTTATAGGCCTCCTCATGATCCATCCCATCCTCTCTCGTATAGACTGCCTCATGTCCGGCGATCTGTCTACACACAAATCACACACACCACAAGTCCTGGTGCAAACTGCCTCACATTCGGCGCTCTGCCTGCACACTCAGGAACTCCCGCTCTGATACCACTGAAGCAGGAAGGGGGTGACACAAAACCCTCTCTGCTGATTTAATTTCAACACAACACAAGTATGAAGAAACTACAACATGAAACTTTCATTAAAATGGAAAATCTGCAATTACAAAATAATGTCTCAATGAGACTATGGGAACCACATATTCCCTTTACAACATCATAAAATTGATTACAAAAATCTGCAACACTCTGTAGAATTTGTTTGCTTCTCAAGCACTACAACCAACCCACATGCACACTTGTCACTCCTCAATAATGGCTGCAAATAAATTATTGAAGCCTTCACACTTTGCTGCGATTTCTCCTTAGAGAAAAATCCACCTTAATTGTGAGTTTCCTGCCTTTGAAAACTAAATTCAAATTGTAAAATGAATTATCTTTTATTACAAACTTTCCAAATCTGTTGGAATGAAATGAAATTCAATTTCAATTTCATTTCCATTTCAAACTCAAAAATAATCTTTCCCAAAAATCCAAGGAGAGAATTTCTAAATTGAAATTCAAATGAATCAAAAATCAAACTTCTCACACACACACTTTACCGGCAGTTTCCAAAATTGAACTCACTCATCAAAGTTGCCAATTTGATCAAATGGGAACCCACTTTGATAGTCCCTACTTTTTAGGGATTTGTGGAAGTTGAGATTTTATTTAAAAATAAAATCTTAAAAATCTCCTTTAACTTGCAAAAATCCAAATTTTGAATTTTTGCACTTCCATTTCCTTTGCAACACCTGCTTTTTCGAGCATAATCATTCAACATGAATTTTTAATGTAATTTAATTTAAAATTACATTAATTACAAATATTTTTGGCAACCATTTATTGAAAACCAAACAAAATTAAAATAAAATAAATTTGGTTGATGCAAGATTGCACGAGTCCATGGATGCTCCTGCATCACTTATCCATAGTCTTATGGGTATGTGTAGGATCATCATGGAAGAAACAAGCCCTTAAGTGGCAAAACATTTTAAAAATCAGGTTAGGCAACTTGAAGTAAAATTTGAATAAGTTATCTATATTATTTCAAAAAATATGTAACAATAGAATGCTGAGAAAATTGAATGTAGTTTCTAAACTGCTAGGGTTTATTTAAAAATAAATAAAATCTATTTGGTGAAAATTTTAAATTTCAATGCAATAGTACTTAAATTTCAAAGAAAAAAAAGGCTAGGTGTCAGTCTGACCACCTAACTATAATAAAATAATAATATTTTTTTATAAGATTTTATATAAAAGTAGAGGACTCATGTTTGGATGTGATGCATATTTTTTTGTAATTTTTCCAAGTAAATAATTAATTATGAATTTTTTAATAGAGCTTTTAAAAAATATAAAAACTCGTATGTTTGACCACCTTAACTTGGTCAAAACTTCATGATTTTTTTCAATTTTTTTAAATCCTATAGTATGTGAAGCATAGAATGTGACACATGTTTTGAATTCAAAAAATTTGATACCGTTTGAAAGTTATAGATTTTTTTCAATCAACCTATCTATAAGGACTTTAGTTGCAATTCTAATAGAAAATAAATAATAATAATTTATTAAATTAAAATTAAAGCATAATTTATATTGGTGGAAAGTTGAGAATGTCCTCTAAAAACCCTTTTTGTTTCATCAATTTTGGGTAAAAAAAAAGTCGTCAGCCACATACCCTACAAATACCCATAATATTGCCACTTTTTGGCCCATCATGATCCTGCACATACCCTTATCAAACCTAAAAGAGGAGAAAGTCCTTTTGGGGAGGATTTCAATGCAATCTTCTACCATAGTAAAAAAATGTGGCATAATCCCCGCAAAGGTCATGGAAGATTTCAAAGACTGCATAATACTAAATGATCTATTAGATTGTCTTGCTCAAAATGGAAAATTTACATGCACAAAAAAGTGAAAATATTTCTACTTAATTACAGAATGATTAGATAGATTTATAATCTTTGTAGATTGGTTTATAGAAATAGCTCCTTTTTTAAGTCATTTATCCTTTCATTATCAAGCTTAGATCACTTCCTTATACAACTAGCACTGGGTTCACAAATACCCCACCCAAAATCATCCTTCAAGTTCTAGGAAATATGGTTTAGAGACACCCACTTCCTACCCCAACTCAAGTGCTGGTGGGAAAATCTGCCTTTTATCTTTGGCTCTAAAATGTTCCAGCTAGAAAAAATTCTAATCTATATAAAACAACAAATCAAAGATTGGAATTAGCAACATTTCAAAAACACCTTTTTGCAGAAAATATCACTCAAATCCCAACTTGATGAGATCAATGATCAAATCATAAGAAGAATGAAGCATACCTCCTTTATCCTACACAAAAAAATATAACTAGAACTAGAAGAGATTCTAACAAGAGAAGAGATATATTGGAGATAGAAATCTAGAGAACTTTGGCTCAAAAAAGGTGAAAAAAACACTAAATTCTTTCATATATCATCAAAAATCAGGCAACAAACAAATGATATATTCAACATCAACTCCCCTTCATGTATCAATATGAAGGTAGAGAAACTAATTAGCCATGATGTAGTTTGCTTCTTCTCAAATTTACTAAGCAAGAAACACTATTGCAAATGATTTCATTCAACATATTCCCTCACTAATCTCTTAGAAAGAAAATGGTCTCTTACTAAAACCATTTATACTAGAAGAAGTGAAAAAAGTGGTTTTCTCCATGTTGCTAGACAAAGCTCCTAGCTCGGATGGGTTTACTACCATTTTCTTTCAAAAATGTTGGGAGTTCATGGGGAAATATATTTTGTTATCATTAGAGGAATCGAGGAGAAATGACAAGTTCTTAAAAGAATTAAATCAAACATTTGTCCTACTAATCCCAAAAAAGTAAAACCTCTCCACCTTTGTTGACTTCAGGCCCATATCACTATGCAATACCATATACATTTTTGTTTCCAAGGCAATCACCAACAAGACAAGCTAAGATCATTCCAAGAATAATCACAAACAAGCAAGGAGGCTTTTCCCTAGGAAAGGATACAGTGGAAGGGGCCTTAATATCCCATGAAACTTTTATTCCATCAAGGAATATAGAACCCTAGAAATTATTATAAAACATGACATTTTGAAGGCCTATGATAGGCTAAATTGGGACTTCGTTCAAAATTTCTTGAAAAACTAGGCTTCTCCCACAAATGGTGTCATTGGGTTAGCTCTTTAATATCACATTCCCAGTTCTCCATCTTTGTAAATGTTAGTCCACCTAGCTTCTCTTACTCTTCACAAGGATTCAGACAAGGTGATCCGTTTTGACCCTTCCTTTTCATTCTAATGATAGAATCATTGAGATGGGCAATATTAAGGGCACATGCTTGAGGATTATGGTATGGTATAGATATTCCAAACTCAAACATTAACATGACTCACTCATTATTTGTAGATGATACACTTCTATTCACCAAATCTACTATTCAAAAAGAAAGAAGCATTAAAAAAGTCTTAAAGGATTATTGCAAAGTATTAGGCCAAAATATCAATGATAAAAAATAAAGCATATTCTTTCAAAACACCTCTCCAACATTTTCAACCTGGATTTTATCAGTTCTTAATTTCAAACAAGATGAATTTCCAAGCCTATATTTGGGAATCCCAATCTTTTTAGGGTTACAAAAGCCTAAATTTTAGAACTAAATCTTGTCTCAAATTCAAAATAGAATAATATAATTGAAAGGAATATGTCTAATAATGGTAGGTAAGTTCACATTAACCAAAGCAATCCTTTCACCTATTCCCCATTATGTTATGTCAGTCTTCAAGCTACCAAAGGAAGTGCAAGCAAATATAGAGCATTGCATTAGAAAGTTTCTCTAGCATGGGAACCTTACCAAAAAGAGAAGAGAAATTTTTTGCTAGTTTCATAGAATAAACTTTGTGAAGAAAAAATATGGAGGTGAACTGGTCTACATAACCTAGAGGCAAGGATTCTAGCTTTGGGACCCAAACTAGAATGGAATATCTTTGTAAAACCACATTCCAAATGAGTCAAAATCATGGAAAGAAAATACCTAGACTCTTCAATTTGTGAACACATTTTAACTATGTCAAATCCTCTAGAGGGCTCCAAGATGGAACTTTATCATAACTTGTAGAGAAGTCATTATTCTGCATTTAATCTAGTCTATAAGCAATCGAGTAAAATCTTTGTTTTGGGATGACTCCTATAACTGATTTCCACCACTATCCAAAATTGAAGGATTAGAGGAAGTGAGAATATATTTAATACATCATTGGGGAAAAATAGTAAAAGACCATATAATGATCGAAGATAATCTCCTCTCAAATTCCAATTATAAAAACTTTGATGGATGTAGCTTCCCAAAAAATCAAAAGTCTTAGTTGTCAAACCTTCTCTAGTAGCAACAAATCTTTTTCTCCATGGATCTCAATAGGCTCATTTCGGCACCTTCCAAGTCAAGGAATTACAAAGTCATCCTAGGCTTTTCATCAATCATTCAAAAAGGAACTGTTCAATAAACAAACTTGCCCCACAAATTATGTTGGAACTCTAAAATTCCTCCAAAAGCTATATCATTTGCATGATGGCTTTAAATAAATGTATCCTTACCTACGAAAGGATGGTGAAATTGGGTATATCTCCCCCTTCCAACTATGTATTATGTGGCCAATAGGAGGAGGACATATACCATCTCATTTTCACCTATAAATTCTCTCAATAGTGTTGGTCATGGCTCCAAAAAAAAAGACTAAAATGGGAAACGCCCTTCCAAAAATCAGTGCTAGAAGTTTTTTCCTCATGGTCACTAGTGAATAAAGACTCTCTATTGTCCTCAATTTGGGTATTAATCCCCTCAACTATAATATGGTTCCTATGGTGAAAAAGAAATAACAAAATATTAAAAAAGGAGCACTACTCAATTGAAGGAGTAAAATACAAAATTGAAATGCTAATTTTTGAGCTAGTGATAACTAACATATACAAATCAAATAGCACAGGAAAAAAATTCTAAAATTGGCATGCAAAATTATTCTCTAAATGGGAATTAGTTCGCCCCCCAATCCAAGAACATGGTTACCAAAGCTAACCCCCAACCACAATAGTGTGGTTTGTAATTCATCGCCAATGGGTGTAGTGAAACTCAATTTCGATGGGGCCTCCCATGGGAACCCAGGAGCTTCTGGTGTTGGATGTGTACTTAGGAACCATAAATGTGGCATTATTAGTGCCCTAGAATTAAAATTATAATATGACATAAATAATAAGGCCGATGTAAAAGCACTACTTGTAGATTTGAAAATGGTAAAGTCACTAAACATCAAACATATATAGATTGAGGGGAATTCCATGATTGTAATCAGTACATGCAAGACGACAAATGTAGTTTGTTTGTCACTAAGCACCATACTAGACCAAAGACTCAAAGAGTTGTAAATCCTTGATTCTTATCAACATATGAATTTCTATAGAGAGGGAAATAAAGAAGCATAAATGTTGGCCAATATGGTATTTGATTTAGATGTTGGTCACTACAATTTCACCAAACAGATCTTCTTAAATATCCTTCCCTAGCGCATCTGGCCAAAAATGAATCTCACCCCTCATAAGTTTCCTTAATTAAATATAATTAATGTTTTTAAGTTTACAGGGCTTGCGGTTCCTGAGCTTTTCTAAACGCATGATGCATGCATCATAATATGGGTATTGCTTGCTTCCAATATCAGAAGTCTACCATAATAGTTCTCATTTCAAATTAGCAAAATTGTGGCTCCAACAAGGCTACTATACCATTCTTCACACATCGTGGGTAGTGTTGTTTATCAAACTAGCAAGGCCGCTTTTGTAACCTTTCTTATGCAGCAATTCGCACAAAAGTATATTTTATCACTAGGGCCTTGTGTAAAAGTGTGAATTTCCCAAGGCCCTTCTGGACTCACTTCTTGTAAACTCTTTGGAGGAACACTGTAGCGCCAGTTGGAATTGTGTTGCTCTTTTCGAGCTCGGTGGTCTAAATACATAGTGTAGTGCATGGAGGTGCCACGTGGTGCCTCCACACACTAGCTGCAAATGTAGAGAGTCATTGGTATAATAATTCGCCCCACGTCCCTTTGCCACATGTCAAGGTGGTGCATTCCATATAGGCTCTCATCTATAGTCACCAACACTAGTTGTGTGATTGGTCGAAGCCATGAGCATGGTCCCAACCACCTTCTCTTTTCTACGAGTCTTAACACATTTAAGTCTAGAGCTTTCCTAAAATAATTTATGCACCACCAAGCTAGAAGGGTGTAATTTTTGTGAGATATGTCAAAGGCATCATGTGGTGACTTCATGCACCAGTAAAAAATCCAAGCAATGCCTTCTTCCTGTCTGTGTCTACCCCTGTAGCAAGCCACATGTCATTCTTGCACATTTCAGAAAAGCCTTTAAGCGCAAAAAGCAGTCGACATTGCACGCTAAGATAGATCATTTGATGGGCCCACCATGTGGTAAAAGGGTGACAACTTCATTGTGCGATCATCATTCTCCGAGCAAGCAAGACTAGATAATGTCCGCCCGATAGATCATAGGTTTGTAGAAATAATAAAAGCTAGTGCTAAAATTAGCCAATGCTCTCACCATTTTAGAATCTCAACACGTGGCATACACTCACTCTTTCGAGCACCCTACTAAAGCTCTAGCCTCCTTATTTTGTGAATACTTGACATATGTTAGTGCTGACACCAATCGCACCTCATACCCTTGGCCGGATGGATGTGCATTTATTATCTCTATTAATATCAATTTAATTCGATGCCATTAATAAATGGAAATTTTCAGTACGACTGATCGTTTATATGAAAATTAATAAATACTATATAAATTCGCCAGTCATTCTATGGTCATATCATTAATGACTTATTGGTTGTGTAGTATTTCACAAGCAAGCTTGCATGTGTCAAAAAAGGGTAATAAATCTCTTTAAAATTATTGAAGTACCTCTTTGTTGTGTAGTTTTCGCACACACGTCCCGTTGAAAGCAGGAACTCTCTTTTGCTTTCGCTCTTGGTGTTTTGCCCCTTCAATTTTGAGGATTTATCTTGCTTTGGCACAAGCATAAATGTTTATCTTTCTTGCCTAAGTGATTCCCCTGAGTTACACGTTGAAAACATTATGTTCTGGGCAAAATTCGGGTTCTTCTTGAGTCCTGGATTTTCCACCCCAACTGGATTTTCCCGGATCCTGCTCAGACTCCGGCTAAACACTGTGGTTCGGGAATGTTTGGTCTTCATGGAGTTTCGCGTGGGCTGGATTTTTCCGAATTCTATCATGTCGTTGGGTTCTCGGGTTTTCTTGACTGTCTTGTCGGCGGCATTAATGTTCATTCGTACGATTGGTGAGGGGTGTATTTAATTGATCTTTGAGGACTCTGGTGCTATTATGCTTTGTTGTCTATGTTCGATTGCGCTGAGGGGTGCATTCTTGGAGTGTTACGCTTGATTTGAGTCATTTGATTGGCGAGTTATTATCTTTGGTGGAAATTTCATGCGCATTTTCATTGATGTTCTTTGTTGGATGCCATTAAACTGATATTTGTTGTCGCATTTGGTTTCTACTCCATCAAATGGTACGTATGTGATTGCCTTGCTTTTGATTGATAAATGTAAGCGGTGCTTTGGTGTTTTTGGTTTGTTCAGGGTTCAAATTTATGTAATTTTGCGAGTTTGTGCTAGGGTTGCATGATATGGTTTGATTTATGGTCTCCCAAGTAGTTTATGAGATTGTTCATTTGCTTGCATTAGGAGATAAATTGCTTGTGAGCCGTGAATACCCTAGTAAGGATTTAGTAGTTGAAATGATTGAATCTTGAGCTTGCCAGTGCGTGAATGGTCGATCTGTAGGGTTTGATACTTAGGGCATCACCATTTCGCTTTAATTTGCTTTTTGAATAGGGCTAAAATTCAAAGAAAATTTGTAGAGGGCCCATATCAAACATGTCTCAGGCCTAGATTCTTGAAATTTATGATTGATCCATCAATTTGGGCTGAATCGTGATTGGATGCCAAAGTTTGGGTTTTTCACTCATCTCGGGATTTTTCGGCTCTAGCGGATTTTCTCGATTGTCCTTGTCTCCTTCGTTTTCCTGGAATCTGCTATTTTTCAGAGATTCATCTTCTTCGCGGATTTCCTTCGACTCTAGATTTTCTCAGAATTTTGTCTTCACTAGTTTTTCCAAAATTTGGCAGAGTGTCTCCTTAAATCTGGTGGAACATGAAGAAATACGAAATAGCATGACTTGTTAATGGATGATTATACATTTTATTATTAATTGGTGATGTTTCGAGATCTCATATGATGTTCCTTGATTGATAATGATCGATTTAAGTTGCTAGTAGGTGTTTTCATGTTTATTCCGTTGGAATCCGCCTGGCCCGGAATTCTCCGAAATTCCTCCCTGGCTTGGATTCCGTGGGTGGACCTGAAACTTGAACTCTAATATGATCATTTTATTTGAAGATTCAATAACACCTTGCTTATTTAGGATTCATTTTAATGATGATTTTGATTGATTAACCTTTGTTTGTGTGATCTTTACTATGGATTCCTTTATTGAGTGCAGGCATAATCTAGCAAGGTAGTAGCTGGAAAAGCTAAGGGTGACATAGAGGGATCTTCCGTATCTGAAGCAAAAAGGATTAAGATGGACATCAAGAGAAAAATACCGGAGAGCAAGGTTACCTCTATCTGGTCAGAGGTGACTGACATGAACGTTGGACTATGGGACTATGAGGAGTTCAAAGGCAAAATGGCAGCATAGGATCTTCCTTTCGTGGCTACAAGAATTTTGGAATCAGGATTGGCGCATGTAGTTGGCTTTCCTTCTACACTGTAATGTTATGAATTGGTTCTTGAGTGTGCCAAAAATTATGGCAATGATACTCAGAGAATAATTGGTCCCCAAGGGAGGATTGTGGCAAATTTGAATCCTGTCTTGATAGCTTAGACCTTTGATATGTCAGATAGAAATCATGTGGTGGCATTCAACATGCAAGCAGCTAAAAAGTACTATGAAGAGGAGACAATTAAATCACAGCAGCTTATCAATTCCTAGTTGGAGAAGCCCAAATCTCACTATTCAAAATTACCCAAACAGCTATTCAGAGCAAAGTTCAAGGAGTTTAATGATGCCATCACTCTTCTTAGTAGGGTGGATGGATTAAAGAGTGCAGGTATGTTTGAAAATTGGATGTTCCATTTTATCATGAGGATGGAACAAGAAAAGATCAACTGTCATTGGGCAGGTGTTATAAGTAGGGTGATTCATGAGCAATTATGCAATGTGCTGCAAACGAAGACCTTCACCATGACTTCCTACTTAGTCTATGCACTTGCAAGATTTCATCCATACAAGGGATTGAGTACTAGGGGCATTTTTGGACAGGATGTAATTTATGAGGTTTACCCTCAATTGCACTTGGGAAGCTCAAGTTATAGGAGGGTGAATGATGCATTCACTATACATATCACTAGATTGTTTCAGGGTGCAGAACATATATGAGGATTTCAAATCAGGCTAAGGAGCTAATCAAGAAATATGGGGCTTGGTTCATTCAATTTCCAACCTTCTCATACATCAGGATTGATGGATGTCAAAGGGCTCCATACAGGCTTCCAAGGTATCCCACTAATCATATTTTACTTCTGGAAATTACTAGACAGATATGTGATTTTGATGCTATTGTCAGAAGGGACAAACATAAGACTGGCTTTGGTGGAGACTTCCCTTTGAGGATAGGCACTAGAGAGGCATGCCCTTCCATTAGTTCATCTTAGGCTTCGGAGGAGGAGATGAGTGCTCTTGGTTTGTCCTTCCATTCCAAGAGATCTAGATTTGATATAATAGGTGAAGCACAAAAGAAGGCCAATCGAGAATATAGCCACAAGGTTAATTTGGAAGACTACTGGGCCAGCTGCAGTGATGAGTATGAAGTTAGAAAGAAGATTTTTTCTCACCTTCCAGTTGAATCAGTCTGATTGTTTAATATAAAAGCAGCTCCAGATCAAATTGAAGATGACGGGGACCTAATTCAAGGCCATTCTTATGAGGCAGTTAAGGATAGGCCAATTGGTGAAATAGATTGGCTACAAGAAGAAAAGACAGAATTAGGACAGATAATGGATCCGATCACCAAGTATACCAAGTTGTGGTTGAAGCATAAGATGTGGGAATTAGAGAATGAAGGTGTACAGTGCACTTATGATCTGATGGTAGATTTAAACCCTCATTCTACTTCCGAGGAGTCAACTAAGCAGGATCCAAACGGTAAGGACAAGGTGGGTTCTCCTTTTAAAATCAAGATTAAGGGTGTTCTAGTGGACGAAGCCCAAGAAACAGAAAAATAGAGAAATCCTATTGCTAAGGAAAGGGGGCATACTTCAAGGACTAAGAAGTCTAGAAAGGAGGAAACTGAAAAGCAAGATCTTGAGGTTAGTGCTTTTGTGCCTAAAAGAAGAAGAATTGTAAGACTGTCGCAAAAAGCAAGCTCCAAGGTGAGAGAAGAAGTAGATCCACCTATGGTAAGTGTAGAGAGTTCAGGAGAAAAGAAAAAGGTGTATACAAGGAAGTCAAGGACTCCTCCTAAAGATAGTGTGCCAAAGAAAAATCCTCCTTCAACTAATTCTCATGAAGAACAACATGATGATGTCCCTGAAGCTCAAAATGAAGAACTAGGTGAATCTGAGAAGGCTAAGGATCATCAAGGCCTAGAAGGAGAAGAATTTCATGAGGGTGAGCTTTATAATGCTTAGGCAGAAGCAGAGAAAGTAATGCAGTCTCCCTTGGTCACGTATGAGGATTCACTAGTTAGAACTGAAGGAGTGAAATCTCCTCAAAGAGAGGAAGTATAAGAGAAGGTTCTATCCCTTGAGCACAGGGAGGAACATGTTGAACAAAAGGACAATAAGGTAGACAAGACTCCTGAGAAGCAAAAATTGAATCAAGGTCAGCAGAACGAAGTAGGACAGTGTGAAGTGCAATTAGAATCCACTATTCCCGATTGGTTGGATAAGGAAATAAAGAGAAAACAAGTTGTTGTGGAAGATACCCCACCCAGTTGGGATGAATTTTTGGCTAAGATACAAAAGGATAAAGGAAAGAAGAAGGCCAAGGTTATTTCTAAAATTGAAAGAGATGCAGTAAACAACAGGGTCATCCACCTTGCCACTCCTGCCCCGTATAAGAATAGGGATGATGTAACTGCAAAGGTTTATAATCTGTTGACCATCAACCTAGGATCCACCTCTATGGAGCAAGACATTGAAGAATATGAGGGTTCTAGCGAAGTCCAAACTAAGCAGGACCTGAAGAAAGAGAATGAAAAACTTAGGAAATGTTTGGAGGAACTGATGAGACCCTTGCAGTCCATTGGTTCTTTGTCCTCTGCTACAAATCTCCTACCCCAAGAGACTATCACTAAGCTGGAAAGGATGAAAGCTACAACTCTTGCTACTACAAGTTGGTTACAAGAAGTGCAATCCAAAGGAAAGGAAGCTACCAAGGACATTCTCTCAACTGGAGGAGATGCTATAAGGGCGATAGATTGGTTGAAAGAGGTATTAGTTTGAGATAAAGAAGATACAGATCTCTTGCAGAAAACCAAAACCATCATGGAGTATACCAAGGATAAACTTGTGAGTGATGG
>VDFB02240113.1:9220-47486 GCA_007258455.2 Sequoia sempervirens
AACCCTCAGGATGTGCTCTTTGTCTAACCAAAGCCTTCAAAATTTCAAGTGCCTCTCAACCATCCACATTGACCTTGTGTGTACAGGTCCACATAATTCAATCTCCTCAACTTGGTGTGTGAAGTAGTGTTATTGTGCATTGAAAAATGTTGAAGGTAGACACTTTTGCATTTCACACATTAGACAAGGAATTTTTCTCTTCCAATAATTTATATCTTCTTTATGGATTTCTTTAGATGAAATGCAGCTACAAGTGATTTAAGGCGCAAATATATTAACGATATTTAACAAAAATATACAGTATATTATATAACAAGTAAAACAAATGGCAATTATAAGATGTATACAACGAATTGAAAAATTCTCGCTACTTACCTAATGTATTTTCCAACATCATATATAACTTGCTTGAGATTGTTGTCAAAGTTGTCTGGGAGAGATAGAGGTAGAACATACTGCAACAATTATAAAATGATCTTTTCATTATTTTTCCAAAAGTAGTAAACACAATACACTGAAAAGTACATGCATTATACAAGTGTATATAATATACTAGAATAATAACCTTAATGAAGGTATGCCAATCATGCATTTTCATCCCTGACCCAAATTCACCTTTCTTTGTTATTATATTGTTTATGTTCGCAGCAAATCTTGTGGGAAATCAATTTTGTATGACTTCTTTATAGCATTGCTTTGTCAGCCTCTAATAACCAAGGAAGGGAACTTATATTAATTTGGTCTCCATCACTATTTAATTGAATGACATTTTCATTGCATGATCGGGCTCAATGTCACTACAAATTTTGATAATTTTTCTTCGGCTATGCCTTCCATCCAATATTTTCCATAATGTTTATGTTATATTCTTTCTGATATGCATTGTATCAAACAAATGCACAATTTGTAGTTGCTCATAGTAGGGCAACCTACTAAATTGTCTGGGATAACTTTTTAGTCCCTATGGAAGTCGACCATTAATGCCTTGATGACCTCATGAAGCATATAAGTTAAACAAAATAACAACGATAATCATTGTCAATTATAACATGATTAAACACAACACAATATAAAAATATAAATTCAAAACATATCATATATGATAGATAAACAATTTGATCCGATGTATAACCTTGACGATTAATTCTATTATATTCCAACTTCCATAGGCGAGGTGACATTGTTTGTGGTTTTGATGTAGTCTCCTCTTTCCCATTGAATAGATGTTTTTCAGTAGTTCAATACTTATGATTTCTATGGAGGAAGTGCCTATACTCATCAAACACCTGCTTTCCTAAACTTGTTGAACGACGAGATTTCATCTGTCATGCTTGAAATTTTTGACAAGTAAACCCACATAATTTTTTCATATTTTTTAATTTTTAAATACATTTAAATATGTAAACTATCATCCAAAAACAAAACATGACATTCACACTACATGCATAGAGTGTTGTTGAATCGTGCCATCAACACATCGTCAAAGATGAAATTTTAAGGATAACATGGTTAACTTCTAAAACGAAATGACTAATCAATTTCAACCTAAGTTTCACATTAATACACCCTTATTGATATACTATAATAATAACATTAAATTCAACTTAAACTTTCTAATACTAATAAGATAATAACTATTATGCCTTGCATAACCACCCCATTTTATTCTGGAAGAAAATGGGTTCCCTTCTCTTTTGGTTTCTTTGCCTTTGTTATTTGCTTTGCTTTTGGGGGTTCTTCTGTTTCTCCATGTTTTATCTTTTGTTTTGTTTGGTCTAATTTTGGTTTTGCCTCAATCGGAATTCAGGTTTTCTCCTGAGTTCGGGATTTTCCACCGAATCCGGATTTTCCCTTATCTCACTTGAACTCCGGCCAAACGTCGTTGTTCAGGGATTTTTGGTCTTCGTGGAATTCCGCGTGGACCGAATTTTCCCGAAATCCTCGAGGCCTCCGAGGAATGTCTCCTTTTTCATGAATTTCTTTCTCCTCCAAATTTTCCTGAAATCCATTGTTCCCTGGTTTTTCCGGGTTTGCCAGAATGTCTTCTCCTTTTTGGAAATCTGTCCCACGCGGATTTCCTCGGAATCTGGTGAAATGTGAAGAAGTATGGAGTAGCAGGGCTAGTTAATAAATAATGATGCATTTTATGATTAATTGATGCTATTTTGAGATCTCACATGCTGTTCCTTGATTGATAATGATCGGATTAACTTTCTAGTGGGTATTTTCATGTTTTTTTCGCTGGAATCTGCCTTACCCGGAATCCTCCGAAATTCCTCCTTGGCTTGGATTTTGCGGGTCGGCCTGAAACTCGAACTTTTTTTATGATCATTTTGTTCAAAGATTTAGCGGTACCCTACTGACATAGGATTTGTTTTAATGATGATTTTGATTAATTAACTTCTGTTTGTGTGATATTTACTATGGTTTTCTTTGTTGAATGCAGGATTAAATCACATACAGGATGATATTTGTCAAGGGAGCTTAGTTGGGGTGCATTCTTCAATCTAGTTGGTCATGAAAAATTAGCTAAGGCAAAGGTCGGCAAGACTTTCCTAACCTCTTGCCGACTGGTGGCTTGGCTCTGTCTGCTAAGGATCCAAAGGGGGTGTTAGAACTGCACAATTTTGATGATATTACATATTGTCCATACTCGCAAAGTTTTCAGAAAAGTCCCACTATGAGCATATTTTCCCCATATCTGGCCCTGTTGCACTATAGATTCCATCAAGTCTGGATACTTCACATTACAGGTCATATCGCCATGAGATCATCAAAGTCTCCCCAACTTATAATGCATTTTTCTAAGTATGTGTGTTTGTTGCCTATTGGCAAGACCTCAGGGATGTCACGACGACTGGAGTTCACATGCAGTTGCCTATCGGCAACACATCATTTAGAGGTCATCGTCCCGGTGACATGGAGTTTCCTATCGTAATGAGGGGTTTCCTTCAGAAAAAAGTCTTGGCAAGATCCTCGGGTATCACCGACCGACGACAAAGGGATTCATATATCGGTGAAGGGTTTTCCCTTTGCCAAGGAGTCTTGGCGAATCCATGAAGTCTCATCGACTACCACACAACAAACAAGCACTTCGCGGAGAGATCTGTTCGTCAGAGGAAGGTCTCAACGAGTCCGCAATGTCTTATCGACCACCAGTAAGTAAACGCTTCTGCAAGACTCAACTGCATCAGAATAGTGTCTCACCGAACGGCTGCAGTCACACCAACATGGCACAAGGGATTCAATTAGTGGTCTTCGGTGAGAGAATTAATAAGTCTCAATGACCAAAGAAGGAACATGCAGAGGCTTTCACCGAGACATGAGGTTTCTATAGGACATCTCCCTGACAAGAGAATGCTATGGCGACACATGTGGAACAAAGAAAACACATTGGTGTGACTACAATGAGGTCTTGGCGACAACAGAATTCGAAAAAAGGGGGATTTGGTCGGTATGAAGTCTCATCGACCAAACGAAGTCCCATTGAAGGAAATTGAGCTCGACATACTATCGGCATAATCTCTTGCTGATTCAATAGGGTTTGGCCGAAATAAAACAAAGTTGCCGAAGGACAAGACCTTGGTGTGAGGTCTTAGCGAAGTTCGAAGGTCACGTCGAAAGGAAGAAAGTGGGCTCGGTAAGAATGAAAAGGAGTTTGCTAAAGTCTTGCCGATAGCGGTAGGTTCACAAATGAAAAGAGATATCGGTATAACCAAGGGGACTTCGCCATGTGGTCTTGTCGAGGGAATGTAGTCTTGCTGATAGGTTTTGTGAGCTTGGTATAACTTCTGCAGCTCGCCAAAATGTCTTGCCGACTGCCATATGCTATGCCGATAACTATTAAGATGAAATCGCATTGGGGAGACACGATGAGTGTCTAACCAACATGCGATTCAAGGTGGACCACTTTTGATCGCTTGATGAAGCTCGCGTGGCGTATGCCCGACCAATCAGAGGGGGCCAAAGGAGTGATTCATTGGTCCCTTTGACCGATTGACTGTTCCTGGGAAAGAAGGCCAACATAATGCAAACCAGATGGACTCTTTCTAAGAATAGATGACGATGGATCGACTCGGGCAACGGTGTTCAAATCTGCAAGGAGGCCCAATGGTGCTTCCAAAAGTGGTCAACATACAGAGAGGTCTAGAGCATGAAGAAAGGCTGAAGGGAAGAAGAAACTATGAGTCATAGGGATAGCTGTAGTGACCACTGATAGGCATATCAATATTAATGGTGATATTCTGGAGCACTCAAGGCAGATTTCAGAGGGAGTTCGAGTATGGACATGCAGACAGAAGAGTTAATGCTGCAACAACAAAAGATCTACAAATCTTTCCCAAAAATCTTTCATCAGCATGGACAACGAGGATTCACATTGAATGCAACATTGACTCTCTTCAGAAAGATCTGAGAGTCGACTCTCCTGTAGTCTATAGATATTTTGTAAACCCTAATATAGGGGGGAAAACACATTCTTTTTGTTGCATTCTGTATATAGGGAATTTTTGCCTCTTTGTAAGGTTAGAACCAATGGAGAACTTCTAGTTTAGAAAACAAAAAAAAAGTAGAAGTAGGAGTAGAACTGGTAGCTAGGAGTTAGATTTAGAATAGACTAATGTGTCTTTCAGTTTCCTTAGTGTAAATGGAAACAATTTGAAATCACAGATTTTCTATACACTGGTGATTGTGCCAGCTTTGTAAATGTTGCTTATCTATTTCACCAACAGTAGAAGCAACCAAATTAAAATCTATTTCATGTCATGTTTCAGAATGGTGTTTGTCTTGAGTTGATCATCTGATTTGAAAGCTTTCAAGGAATCAGTTTGGTTTTTTATGTTTTGTTTAAATGGTGATTTTCAATCTACTGTTGAAATCAGCACTGTGAATGAATGAAGCTGTGTGTTAGTCACAAGTTAAGTTTGTTCTACAGTTTTAGTTAGGAATTCCTTGAAAGGCAACAGGTCTGGTTAAGTTGGATGAATTATTGTTCTTTTCTGTTCCAAGGTTCTGATGTATCTTTTTTTGTTTATTTAAAACCCCAGTTAGAGTAGGTTTAAATTTATGTTTAACCCAAAACAATCCAAAAGCTCAACACTAGCAGGCCCCTTGAATATTACTGTTGCATTGACCACTGAGTAACATCAGCACAATTGAGACCCAACTACAAAGACCTTGGGAGCTAAGGCATCCATGTGTTACCTTTCTCTTTCAGGAGAAGCAGAATAGCAATATTCTGCTTGCATTGTTGTGGTGCCAAAAACACACGTCAACAATAACTTCACCCACTTAGAGAAAATGTCAAACTCGTAATAAATTAATATAATGATCTCACAAAATTTATCAACAATATAAAATCTTGAGATCTTGTATGAAATTAAATGAAATTAATTTAAAAGGTCTTATATATAAATATATGAATATAACTATATAAATTTATCAAAGTCTTTTATTTATTTATTTTATTTTTAATAAAATATATTTAATATATTTATATTTATCTTATTCTATAAATTCAATTTTCTACATTATCTACAAAACTTACTTATTCATTATATATGATAATATGCATGTAATGAGAATCTTCAGATTTCTTATTAAATTTGCATATTTCCTTTCTTTTTTTTTAAATAAAAAAAATAACAAACCATTATTTTTTTTTTCAAAATCTTTCTAACTAATATAATAATTAAGTTCATTATACCATTAATTCTTTCCCTTTTAATTCTATTTAGAACCATACGTGAGAATTTAAATAATTAAAAGCCAAGCTGCCTAAGCATAAAATGAGGAACATAGTCCCTGAACACTCATGCTTCACTCTTAAACTTTTGATCGCTAATCTCTACTTCACACCATACTATTAATTTAAACCATACTATATAGATATGATTTGTCATGTTAAATATTATCTATTTAGTGTTAATTTTAATACTAATTAAATTTTTTAAAAATATGATGAGTAAAAATTGAGTTTCCAGTACATGCTGGAATGAGAGTTTGGCACACGGTAAACTGTTTTCTTTTACTTACTTTTTAAATCCGTTAAGGCAAAGTTTTAACTGAAGTTACCGACATGAAACACATGACTTTAGTGATAGGTATAAATTCTTTTTCTTTCTTTTTTTTTTTATTTAGAATGATAAATTCAGATTTGGGACGAATCTGAAGTTATTTTCAAATGGAGTTAAATCACTGTTTCTTTTTGTTTATTTTGTAGGTGTTAGAAATAAATAATAACGTGATAATAAACCCATTTGTCAACAAACAAAAGTTTTATGTGGAATTTAATGGATAGCATTTAATTTAATTTTAGTATTCTTGTTTCTTCCTTCAATGAATTATTTCTGGGTGGTGGGGAGTGCAGATTTTTCTTTTAAATCCAAGGGAACTTCTCACTTCACTTCACAAAAACTTTTATGACAGCTAAAGACTTCAGTCTTTCATGGTCCATAAATGCTATAGTTAAAAGCTTCTGGCTAAACCGTGTAAGCAACAATGAAAATATATGGAGATAAAAAGAAACTTCAAACTGCATTTATATAGCCGATGTCAACTGGCTGAAATTAAAGGAAGAGGAAAGGATTGGGGAGGATATTTCTTACCGAAGTGACTGTATCTCGAAGAATATGAACATTAAATTTATATTATAATTTATTATTTTTAACCTTTCATTATTTCATCATAGTTTTTCCTTGACTCATACAAAATTTTAATGGTTGCTCCCATTCAACTTGCACATTCAGCTATTAAAATGGCTATTTGGAGCCATTCAGAAGCTATCACAATATTTATCTTGTATTAAGGCCTGTAGCATATATACATTTTTCTAATAAGAATGGTTATTACCGAGTTCATCATCTTATTGTGGTAGTTGGAATAACCATTTATTTCAAAGATAATTCACTAGGCTTGATCTTGAGGCAACAAGAACAATTGCTATTATAGAAGAATCAAAAATAGCTGCACCTACCACCACAGTTTGTTTAATTTGCATACAATCATAAAGGTGAATTATGATAGCTGTAGGTAGCATCCATTTCTATGCAAATATGACATATCTACCAGCTCCCACCAAATTTGATTGAACTTTATAATGAAATAAAAAGGGTCACTGCAAATTTCTAGGCTTAGGTAGTAGCCTGTCACTGCAGGGTGACAAATACCATTTAGAAGACTTGGCATGCATCAATTTGACTTGGAAGTGAACAACTAAATATCACTGAAGGCAATGCTTGAGTGGGCTACAACTTATAATTGGCAGCTACCTAACCTACACACAGGTCAATAATATCGATTAGCTCTGTCCTGTCCTCCTTACTATTTATAATTAAGTGGATGGTTCTAGAGTTATTGCTGATCATTTATGAAGGATCTAACCTCATCAAGCCCTTCCCCACTCTTTACCACACTCTACCATGGTACTGATATCATTTGCTTCGACGCAAGGAGAAATTTATGAGTTGTAGTTGAGATAGAATGTGCCTTAAGCAGTCTAATAGCCTAGCCATAGGGGAAAAATGGTTAGCAACTAACTGTTACAGATTCCTTAAATTACGTATCATGCTCACATTATAAATACACACATATATATTTTTCTCTCTTTCTCCACCTCGATTCCATATCTATAAGTTTTAATTGTTGTTCCAGATATCATTTAATTTATGGCTATTATAGAAGTCGACTGCAAAGATTTATAACTTGGGAAAATTGATACACACTAATGTCAGTGAAATTTATTTATCTATTTATTTATGCTTTAATCATTACATCCAGCCATTCATTTTTTCTCATAAGATAGCTACAAGATATCTGTGCTCAAACATTTCCATTGTAGAATTCTATTAAGAAGCCCCCGTTTAAACACTATTACCTAATCAATATTTTTCTCTCTTTTACAAGCGTAAATCCTTCCTAAAATGCATTGGTTGCTATGCGAAGAGCTTAAATTTAAGGTCTCTTATTCTCCATGCCTTCAACTGAAGAGCCGGTAACCCCTTATACTCAACACTATGATGACCACGATAGAAGAGTTATTCGATTTTATTTTTACCCTAACCCTAATCGCTAAGAGCTGAGAGAGAGAGGATGTAGCGATGGGGAGGAATGACGGCTAGGCTAAGGAGTATGGTGCCTACTGGGGGTTGCAGATGGTCCCCACGTCCAAAATTCAGGGTGTTCTCTCCTTGTTGAGATGCTATTGCAGGTTCAACATTTCACTGGCTTTTGCATGGCCATTCTTAGGGTGCTGCCACCACAGTTGCAGGGTTTATTATTATATATATTTAAATTTTTATATATTTTTTTAAATGCTTTATTTCTTCCTTTGGATAATTCACACTTTATCAATGATGTGTACATATATATTTTCCTAAGAAAATAGCCCTAAGTTATTACCATACTTTGGTGATGGTGAGACCTAGAACTCGAACGCTGGCCAAATTTGGAGACGATGGGCTCAGGTTTTAGCACTAGATCACATCATTTGGCTTAACAAGGGTATGGATTAGCCACATCACTTCTTTTTTCTCATTTATCTATTTGTTTATTTTGGAAGTTATTAAACACCAACTACAAAAGACATTCTTTATGTGTGACACATCCATTAAAGAACTATCAATGGAAGGAAAACAATCTACATAAACCAAGTATTCCATCAAATTTCAGGAGGATTCAACCAATTCATATAAAGAGTGTAGCTTGGGTATCGTTTTAAGCATATATACATTTACTTAAAATTATAGAAGTAATGATTATTTTATAGTTGCTAGGAATGGGAGTGTGTGCACAGATTTCTGTGTATATATATTTGTATAGTCAATACAATTGAAAGACTAATGAGGTTACTCCGAAAAGAGCATACCTTTTAACTAATGGCAACCAAATAAATACAATACATCTTATCTATACATATTTGAGCAAGGAAGGAAGTTTTGTAAGTGAAATATCATACATATCTCCATTTAAACTAATGCATTTTAAAACTCCACTCATTCATACCCTTAAACCAGATTTACATATTGTATTTTTTTTTTTTGAGTTCTAACAATTACATTTCCCATTTCATTATAACATAAGAGCTCTAAAGGCTAAATAATAAATCAGATTTCTCTTCAAGTCAGCAATCCTAGTGGAGCAGAAGTTTTCAATGATCGTATCTAGCCACGAGAATAACAACTAGGATATAGCTCAAAGAATATAACTTGCTCTTGTTCCATTTCTAAAGGTTACATAAAAAAACACTACCTTTCTATTTTACAACTCAATATGAATAAATACAACAAATAACACACAACTGAACTAGGCTTGCTCTCCACCCTACCATAATGGCATCATGGAGCCTCGTGGGCTCTAGCCATACCCCTGAGCAAGAAATTTATTACTCCAAGATGATTAATGGAGTCCTCTCATGATTCTACAAAAGAGATAACACAACATCTCATTGCTTGCATAAAGGCACTTCACTCACCATACTCAAATAATATCCATACAAACATACTCTTCTCTTACAACAATTAATTCAAGAGGAATGGGAAAAGGCGAAAACTTATCTCTTCTCTTTAGATGAACGAATAAACTCTTCTATCCTTCTTGCCTCTCCAACCAAGCCATCTTGCTCACTATCTTCTCCAAAAATGGGGACTCCTCTATTCTCATCATTTCTCCATCTCTCTCAAGTTATCCAAGAGGAGAAGTGGGTAACACCTCACATTCCCCTCCGCTCTAGACTATATAGGAGTTTCAACTTGCAACCTTTGGATGGGGTGGTGTGAAGTGTACTTCACCCCATCAATGAGGGTCTTTTCTCATTAAAAAGGGGAACATGCATTTGGACAACCCCTCAATCTTTTCACTCCCATCATCTCCTCAAAATTCGTCACTCCTCATTGAGAGGACATTTCAAGAGTCAAATCATGTCCTTGGGCCCTATTGTATGCCCACTTGACCCCTACCCCTATGGTATAAACCCTAGGGGGCTTATTTTTGCATACTAACCAAAGAAATTGACCAACAACCCTCTTTAAATGCCCATTTAAAGACCCATCCGAAATTCAAACTTGGACAAGGTTTCCTAACACCTAACCCAACTTACGCCCACATGAAACATAATTAAATACCCTCACCACCTCAACATATTTACTTTATTTCTTCCTAGGCTCCAAAAAAAAGGGGTCAAGTTCATAACCACAAGAAGATGTCTTTCGATTTACCCATTGGTCTTCCTTTCTTGTACTGGAACTCTTCCTTTCTTGTACTTTACCAATGAAACCATAAGCAACAATCAAATATCACATAAATCTAATAGCTGAAATAAGATTTAATTGTACAATAATTTCACTTACACTTTCAACTCATATTCACGATTTACGTGTCCTAACTCCTTCATGGTAATGTCAATAAAAATGTCAAAAATATTGTCACATAATCACACTATTTATCATCTACAATACATTTTACCTTCTATTTAGGAAAGCATAAGACATATTAGGGTTTTACTAATCACATGCAATGTGGGGTCTTACATCATCTTTGGACCACAAATTGGACATGCAAATTTTCGCTTTGTTTGAAGATCTGCAAGATGATATATAATTGGATTAAATATGCCAATTTTTATAATTATATATAATGAATAGATTATTTAAAAAAAATTCATGATATCTACTTCATCAAATTAAATATTGTTAAAGTGCAGTCGAACATTATAACATACCACAAAAATGTGTTAGCCCTGGGGCATCATGAATTGTCCATACAAGCATTGCATGGAATTGAAATTGTCTTTGTCCTATTGGTATGGAGACGTCATACATAGTGACGCCAATCCATAACTTTAGTAACTCGTCGATAAGAGGCTCGGGGTCATCCCACAATAATGGGTTACACTTTTTGGCCAAACTTGACATTGAAATCAATATTTTTAGAGAAAACTTCACTTTTTGACATTATAGTAGGTAAACTATTAGGAATTTGAAAATGATGTAAAGTAGTGATTCGTGAGGTTTAGTATGTAGATTTTAAATGTATTTTTTTTTAAAATTGAAATTAAATTGTAATTTTTTTGCGTCTCCTTTGATAACTAGTTTTTAATAGTAAAAAATATTTTTAAAAAGTGGTGTGTACTTCGACTCACATAATTTTTTTTCTACAAAGGATAAAATTTTGATTCTTTTGAATTTAGGTTGGTAACACAAGTACCTAGTGCTTTCATTTTGTTTCATAACATTTTGTTGAATATTTTTCTTTTATTTAAGTTTTGAAGTCAAAACATTTATAATTTAGACATAAGTGCACTTCGGCTCGCATAACTTTTTTGGTATGTATTGAAATTCAATTTTTCTTTTTTTGTTGGAACAAGGACATCAATACCTAGAGCGTATATATTTTTCAAATTTTTTTTGGCTTAAATTTGCTATTTTTCCACAATGATTTTTCATCGAACTTGATGTTTGGTGAAAAACCTATGTACAATAAAACTAAAAAAATAAAAAAAATAAAAAAAAAATATATTAAATTTATAGTTGTTGGAAAACATGTTTCGATCACTACAATAATCCAACTTGGTTTATCAAGTTGATTCCATTTGCACCTCCTTCCCAAGCTTCGATAGTAAAAAAAATGCATAAATTTTGAAATGGTGGAGGGGAAGGTGAAAAAAGGGGGTTCATTAGAACCCCCTTTCTAATGAAGGGGGTTCATTCAAACCCCCCCTATATGTGTGTTCAAGAGGGGGTTCATTAGAAGGGGGTGGGGTTCATTCGAAGGGGGGTGGTTCATTCGAACCCCCTTCATTAGAAGGGGTAAACCATTTTAAATTTTTTGATGGGAATTTCTAATTTTTCTTCATTTGAAAAATTGTAACCCACTATTGGGGGTTTACCCCTCGATATATACATTCATATCTTTAACTTGGTACTTACCTAGTTGAATGAACATAAACATTACATAATTATTATAACCATTTTATCGCAATATATATAAATTAATGTACATGACTATTGAATGAAAAAAATATAAGTCATTATGCAACAAATAGGACAAATGAGATGCTACTATGTTAAAGAAAATTGATGTAAACAAATACCTAGAACAATCATTGAAAACATTATGTGCTCCCTCTTTATTGACATCCATGGAGGAATGTTATTGTTGATAACAAAAACAGGCCACATTGAGTAAATAGATCTCAGCTCTCCAAATGGATTGACACCGTCCACTCCCAATGAAAGCCTAAGATTACGAGGTTCTTCTTTAAAGTGTGGCCATTTTTTTCCTCCATGTCCCTAAATGCAGAACCATCTGCGGCATTTGAAGAATGTCATCTCCACTTCTATTCCGTGCATGGTAATTCATCAATTGCGCTAAGCTTTCGCACCTAAATAATCATGCATGTGGAATAATGGGAATATAACGAAGAACCTTTGCGAGGCCTTTTTGTTAGTTGATCTATTCGATATCTACTATATGACATTCTAGGACATTCTGTTGCAAATTCATGTTGTTTATGATATATAATATGATCATTGGGACATGCATCTATTGCTTGATACTCCATTCCAATATCTTTCATAATGGCAGATAAATCTCGGTATGAGCGAGGTAAAATATTTGATGGTGGTAACAAAAATTCACCAATCAATCTACAAAAAATAATAATTTGTTCATGTAAAGAATATTAATGGTACATATTTCATCCTTTATTTACTAGTGATGAACTAACAACAATTAAAATAGATGAAAAAAAGATGACATATGACATACCTTAACATCAGGTGAGATTGCTATGTTTGATAAACCATTCATAACCTTCAAGTTCAACAACAACAATACAACAGAGAGAAGAGTTGTTTCAGACCCTTCATAATGAGGCTCATATGCCTTGTCAAGTATAGGTAAATCATGAACATCATCAAAGTCATCTTGATCATCATGATCAGCTCTGCCACTAAAATGCGTAAGTAATGGACGTATTATTCGTACTCATCATCTTCAATTGTGTTTTCTTCGGGCGCATGATCATCTTCTTCCATAGGATCATTAACTTTGTCTTTGATATTCACAGCTCCATGTTCATTCACTTGCAAAACCACATTTTTTGGGCTGTGATAATCCATATCATGTTCCCTAGGGTGCCCCACCTTTATAATAATGATTGACACAAAGAAACTATGATCATGATCAAGTGATTTTTTATATATATATATAATGTTAAAACAATATAAACATTTACAAAAATTCAATCAATATAAACAAGGTAATGAACAATCCTACCAATGGACTATATAATCGCATTCCCCTTCAACGCGGGACCACATGCTGCCTACAATGTTTCTCACCACAGATTTAAAATTTGTCTCGGGTTTCTAAAGCCCTTGCAGTAATTATTGAAAGGACAATAACATTTCCCATCACCCTTTTTCAATTCAGCCCACAATCTATCAAGTGTCTCTTTCATTTTGTTCGACTATTATCCGACATGATTTTCTACCAAGCTTGACTATTTAGATCTTCAAAAAAATATCAAACTCACACTCCAATAATTTTTATTCATAGATGTAAATATAATCTAACACTCATATTTTGCCAATTCAAAAATTTTGGCATGCAACCAATCAGCAGTTATAGAAGATAGTCCTGTTAATGACCCTAAAAAACACTTTATAATGCTAATTCCAAAACTTATTAAATTATGATTGTACTATGATTTCCAACCGTTAAGACTCCTAAAATAAAAATATTGAACTTGATCACAAAATTCCTACAATAATGGAGGTAGCGAGCTAGTAAGAGCAAGTGACCTATATCTCCTAAGGAGCAACAAGTCAATCATCATTGCTAATGTCAATACAGATTTATCCTTTTAGTTAAAGATGCAATGTGTCACTTCTTATGACGAGCTTATCCCTAGGGCCCTCAACATTGAGAGATTCCTAATAAAAAACAACAGAAGCATTGGTAAGAGCATGATTAGGGTACAAACCCTAGGTCTCCGTAGAAACATAAACAATAACTATAGCGGATTAGTGAGGTTGCAATACCAAAAATATTGAGACATTGCAGGTAATAAAAAAATCTTGCAATCTAAAGATTGTAGCCAATAACAAGCACACTATGTAGCTTAGTGACATTTGTAAATGCAACGGCGAAGAAGAAATGCCCATTTACCACTCTGAGATGCATACTAAAAATGTGCTAAGCAGTTGAGAAGATAATAAAGCTCAAACCTTGCATAGTAAAGTGCGGGAGAGAGATTTTAATAGCTGAGTTTCCTTACCCCTGTCGAATTTGCTGGGTTTTTCAAATGCTGTAGTGTTAGACAAGGAAAATGCAATCGTGGGAATGACCTGGCCCAAAATGAAGCAACAAGCAGTAATCATAGGTTCACCGTTTCTTCTCTTAGCCACACATTGTATAATGGAGGTAGTGGATTGCATGTTTGGAGCAGTGTTTTGAGACTCCGCTGTAAAAGATGGGAGAATAGGTGAATAATACTACCTTAGGACTGCGTGGAAGTAGTGCCAATATAAGGTTGAAGGATCTTAAGAACTACAATACCATGAAACAATATCCCCGTAGTGGCAGCCTATATGGTATAGTTTGATTTTATAGAAGGATGCTTATGAAAGGAATCTTCAAGTGATAGAGTGAGATATTTGAGATTGCAGCTGAGGGTGCAATACCCAGTCTTAAAGGAAGTTAGCAAAGCAGTAAATGTGCAAGAAAATCAAATCGTACACAACAAACAATTCACAATGTTATCTTGCATAATGCCTTGAGTTTGAAGACAAAAAATCTCATTGTTCTCTTCATGAAAGTGGTGACCTTAATGGTCAATCACTGGCAACCATGATTTTAAACATGCTATTGTGCTTATGGAGGCAACATTTTAAGCAAGGCAGTGAGTGGTGGTTTGGAACAATGGCAGGTATGAAGGACTTGCTTTATATGCATACTATGCAGTCTAGCTTAAGACAACGCTCTTAGAAGAGATTGAAGGTGGATTATGGAACTCAAGGGTTACCATGAAAAGGATTAAAGCAAAGACTGAGATCTATTTAAAAGCCACGGTCATGAAGATATTAAAGATGTCACATGCAAAAACCTAGTAGCTGGAGTAATGAATACAGTGCCAAAGAGGATAGTGTGCTGGGGCAGATTTAGGAGATCTCCACATTATCTAATTACAGGGAAATACATCATTTATTTATTTTTTTAATTAAAAGAAATCATTCTAAACCCTATATAGGATACATTGATACTTCAAAAGCCTCTGAAGGAATTTGAGATTATGCAAATATATGTCAAGTAACATTCATAAGGTTTAGAAAATCTTGATCACTCTCTAGAATAGCCCATTAAACATGGGTTGTGCTTGAATGCACTACATAATTGATATAACACAACCACTCTGCATATCAACCAGAGTTATAGGCTCTTTATTGCAGCAAGAGGTAATCACTCTTCGATCATGCTATAATTACATCCTAACCTGTTAAACTTGAGACAACCTGAATGCACCCAATGATGATTGACACCTACATTATACAACCTGAATTAACTACATTATATGAGTGCCTCCATTTCTATCACAACATAGCCACATTAAACTTGGGTCACACATGAATGCATCCTGTATTTGTTATAGCACAACCACATGACCAATAGAGTTATGGATCACATAATTACAGTCACAAGAATCTATTCCTCGGTTGTGATCTTATGGTGATTCCACACAACAAAATTTGGACATGAAATTCTCAAAACCCTTAATCTCTAAAAATGAAATCTGATGAGATGTTGCTTTAAAATATGATTTTCAAACCTGGAACTACAAATCTGACTTCACAACTGAATTCTGCAAAAATACAATAACTACCCTCAACTTGGTGATATCTTCTTGAATTTTTTCTGATTTTTCCCAAGAAAATCATCCTTAGTTCTCCACAAACTGTCTCAAGTAGAGCAAAACACTGTCGCAATAAATCAGGCGCAAACTTACTTTTCTTTATGTCGGCCACAATTTGATTTTTTTTTAATTTTTCATGTTTGCCAAAAATTCGATGAAACTGATAGCCAACATTTCGACGAACCCCAGGTTAGTCAAAATTTTGATGAACATCGGGGATAAACTTTCAAAAAATTGGAAATTACACATCAAATTTTACAAGCACCCGATGAACATCGAATTTTACATATTTCGTCATACAGTTTCGTCATATTTTGTAGTCAAATGTATTAGTGTTGGACCAAAAAAACCCATGGCGAAATGAGATAACAAAAGGAAAGTGGGTGTTATTGAAAGAGTTAAGTTGGCAATGTAAATGAACACAAAAGAGAAGGTTGGGGAAAAATCAGGATCAATAGAAAAGATATCACAGAAGGATGGAAGAAGCAAGAAAGAGAGAAAGAAAATAGGACACAAAGAGGTATAGAGAATATGAATGAAGTGTTGTATGGAAAAAGAGATCCTAGACCTAGTGTATAGATCACTAAGATCAATCTTTCTTCTCATGAACATTAGAAGCCAAACCAACAAGGGCATGAGATTGGCTAACAACCTAAAAGGAGAGAAATTTTTTCCTGGGCTTGGTTCTTTTGTTTCTTTAAAAATTGATTGGATTTATTGTTAATTAATTGATTTATTTTAACTATGCAACGGGTATGTGCAGGATCATGATGGGCCAAAAAATGGCGATATGAAAAAAGTAGCGTTTTGCATTCACCAAAAAATAGGAAAATCCCAAGTTGACTTTTTTTTTGGGTTGGGTGTCAGTACATTGCTCCAAAACAACGCCCAAGCCAAAGTAACACAAATTGGATATCCGATTTGTGTCGGTTAATATATACCCAAAAAGTGGTTACGACAGTCATTTTAAACCATTTTAAACCTCCATCCATAGTAACAACGATGTGAGGGTGTATTCGATATCAGATTTTAGTTGATATTCAATTTGTAAGGTAAGTTTTTTGTTTTTTTTTGTTTTAATCAATTTTTGTATTAGTTTTGTATAATTTTAACTAGTTTTTAATGGATTTTTATTAAAAACTAGGGTTTTTTTTATGGATTTTTATTAAAAACTAGGGTTTTTTACAATAATTTCATTTATATTGTGTAATTTCAATTAGATTAATTAGTTTTGAACTTCAATCAAGTATTATGGCTGAGAATCAAAACCCACAAATGCCAAACTGTCCACCACCTTTGCGCCCATCAATTGAAGAGCTAATTGGTGAAAAATTGGAGCAATTGAGGGGCATTTGTGATGTTTATAAGAGAATCCCTCGATTATCCCAGATGAAAAACAAATTGAAAGAAATAATTAAAAATATAGAAACCCTCTCCACCCAACATTATGCCATTCTTTCGTGGTGAGAAACTATGAGGGAATATTACTCTTGTGGATTGTCTTACGAAGAGGTGAGAGATCTCGAAATAACAAAATCAAAAATAGCCTCTTTATTTGTTAACCCTCACATCGGTTTGCCAGTTAATGTTAATAAACCAAAACTTTCTATAAAATGGTGCATGAATAAGGACATTGTAGACAAATTTTGGGATCGTTGGTGGATGGTTTTTGATAAACCACTCAAAAACAATATTAATGTACCATTTTACTTTATTAAAAAATTATACGTTGAGTTTGTGCTAGGGCATCATGTCAATTACTTTGACATTAAACCCTTCCAGAGCATCGATGGAGGTATGCTCCAGGATATACCAGGGGCAGTTAGAGTAGTCCATGGCCCATATGTTCCCCCTCCTCCCCTTCCTCAGCCACCTCGAGTACATCATCTAGATATTATCAAGGATGCAACCACACAAACTATTCAGACTATTCACTCTTTGAGTGATCTTTTGGTTTCCCATATTGCTACAATAGCTTAGCCACATGTTGGTGATGTTGGTGATGGATTGAGTGCTGTTGCATCATCCTCCTTAGGTCCACATATCTGTGTGCCACATATTTGCACTATGTGCCAATAGATATGCTTGGGTCCTCTTGTACAACCCATTGAGCATCCCTTAGACACTTCTAATTATGACCTCCATGATATGGACATTATAGAAGATCAGACGTAGGGGATTGCAGCACACCCTACAGAGTCCTCTCCTGTTAGAGAGGGGGATGCTGAAATAGTTACACAGGTAAGATTTAAGTTGTAAATTCATAACTTGCATTTGTTTTTAAATGAATATTAATAAGAGATAGTATCAATTAATAATATTTATTTACATGGTCTATTTAACAGTTGATGTTTGAGGAGGAGCTTACACATGTTACTAATAGCACCCTCAGGGCTATTTCATTTGGCCTCAAAATGCATGCAGTATATATTTTCGCACTCGTTTACATTTTTTTATTATATACTTGCTTGTCATTTGAATTGTCATTAATGGAATTATATATTAACTTATATGTTTATCTTATTTTTCTCTTGTAGGAAACACCTAGTGCGAGCAAGGTACAACGCTGTCTAGACTATGGAGGTGCAATGGTAGATAAGGGAAAGGTAATTGAACTCAAATTCAATTGAACTAAGATTTTTAAGATCTTATAGTGATTATACATACATCGACATAGATTGGTAGTTTCATATACTTGTCATTTTTATGTGTAGGAGGTTATGAGCTACACATCCTTGTTGACAAGTGTCACAATGCCTGAAGGAGCAGTTGTTGGAACAACTCAAGGAGTAGGTGTTGAAACACCTCAAGGAGATAAAGAAAAAGAGATGCCTAAAGAGGTATGTGTTTATTTTATTTTGTGTTTGGTAAATATGTTCCTATTACCAACAATTGTATGCTAACTTGTATCAATTTTATGTTTTTGTTCACAAATATAGATTGACATTTCAAAAGTTGGTTTGATTGGTTCTTTGAGAGGGGCATATTCTAGGACTCTTGACCCTTTGAAAAGACATATATATGAGGTAATCAAGATTTTAATATTAGAGTTCAATTATAATTCAATGTATATTGATTTTTGATGTTAATTATTTGATTTTAAATTATATAATATAACTAATCTCAATTGTGGTTTGAATTTTTCTTGTGTAGCTACCTTCAGAGCCAAAGAGTGCTTCAAAGAGGCTCCATTTTGATGATCCACTAGTAGTTTAGGATGAGATAAACATTTTGGCATGTATATTTTGAATACATATCGAGATGGCATATGCCACTTTTTGTAAAACTTTGTTTGAGTTGGTGTTGATGCCATTTTTGTATATGGACATACACTCAATTATTGGATAATTTGATGTACAAAAGTTGAGAATTGAAATAATTTGTTCCTCATGTGCATGTTTAAACTCTTCGAAAATTTAATCTTGAGCAATGGTTAAATATCAATGTACAATAGCATAAAAAATAATGTTTATATTATATAGTTCACAATAAAAAATAATGAATAATGGTTAAATTATATCATATATTGCTTAGCTATATTATGGTTATATTATATAGTTTAAACAACTTTGAAGACAAGAAAAATGGTAAAGTTTAACATTTTAGCTTTAAAATTTAAATACACAAATGTCATTGTCTCACACTACATATTTCATATTTGATGCAGTGATAGGGAGATCCTCAACTATCCAAACTCAAATTCACTTGAAGAAATCAAACTTTCAACCTTCAATCCCTAACAAGGGTGATTACTCCACAAGTTCCACAATTCAAACCTACTCACCTAGTAGGTGTCCAAACCTCTATTTTTGATTTCAACTCTCAAACTATCTGAAAAACCTGCAGACTATGCACTTTTTTGAGCACCCATTATGCCCAATCCAAACATATCAAGAAATCTCATATAGTCACTTTGGACCAACTCCTCACAAACTAAGCTTTTACACTGAATAGGGCTCCAATTAACCCACTTTTACAAAGGAACACACCTCCAAACTTGCTGCCAACCCAAGATATCACTAGGCAGACCTTAAACTGCCTCCAAAACCACAACTTCTCCAACTTCTGGTACAAAACTCGCCTTCTAGAGTCCCATTCCTTGAAACCCTCATTTTTCATATAATAGCCAAAGGTTTATTGAAAAAACCATCTCCAGACCACATACAACCTTGAAACCACTTCAAACATTCTCTATTCAGCCTGCACAAGCTTAATGATCCTTCAAATTATGCTTCCCCCAAACTTTACCCACTTTCACACTCTAAAACCCTCTTTTCTCAACTAGGGCTTCATGCCCAAACATACAAATAACCTCCCCTGCCTTTGCAAGCCTTCTATCTCATCAAAATTCACATGCTCACACTATTTCCAACCTATTCTAACTTGTTCTCAAGCAATTTTTTCTTTTCACCACTTCTAGCCTTGCCTTTTAATGCCTAAAACTGTATGTTTCCATTGGGGTAGCGTGGGAAACCTCCTCAAATAACTTTTCCAACACTAAATTCTTCCTCCTACACTTACACCTACTGCAACTGGGCCCATTCCATCGAGATACAACAAGTACAATAGGTGGAGTGGCCTATTTCATCATATTATCCTCTCAAACCCTTGATTGAGCAAATACAAACTTGTTTATAGAAAACTACCTCTAAGTTTCTTGAAACTCAAAGTAATTCCACAAGAATAGATTCAAATCAAAGTTAATATAGTCCTATGTTTGATCCAATCATTGTTAGAACAAGATATGCCTATACAGATTTGTACAGAGCCTTGAATGCTCAGAAAACAATGCAAAACTCAGAAAATTACTGAGAAAACATAATTTTTAATGATCTTTTCTTCACATTCAAACATCTAACTCTTTCCTTGGCTTATGGGAGGCCTATTTAAGCCCCTAACAAAAAAATCAAATGAACCAACCTCTTCAACTACCTCTCCAACCAACTTAACCGTTGGCATTCCTTCTAATTTTCAATTTTTGCCATTACAACATTTTTTTGCATTATGGCAACATTTACATAATAACCCCACCTAGACTCAAAACCTAAAACAAACATTGAATGATGGCCTAACATGGCCTTATTTGACAACAACATAAACCTAACTAGACCAATCCTCAAAATAGAGGAACATAGTGCTTTGCACCAATATTGGATTATCATTACATATTGAAATTCAAAAAATATCATATATCCTTTATAGTCCATAGAAAATATTACTATTTTCTTCTCCTTCTTTCTCACAAATTCATGTTTTTTTTCATGTAGCATTTCTTAGAAAGTAAACTTGTGAATATGAAACTCATTGAGCTCTCTTCGGGTTTCATTTTTGCTAAGTACTGACCCATACCTCAACTTTTGAACATCATCGACCCCTTTTTGATGAACATAGCCAACTTCCGCCACATGTCTGCTCAGTGCTCTCTGAAGGGATTCTTCCCATCACTTTTCAACCGGCTCCCACCATGCTCCCACATGTCATCACCACACACACTTGAAAGATTTCTCCCTTTGCTTTATCATCGAACCCTGTCCGCGAGCCACATAGCCTTCATCTGCATATACTTTGGTGGACCCCACAGTCGACGTCGATAAGAAAAGAACGCTTCCACATGTGTTCCCGGTGCAAGCTTTCAATGAAGAAGGGAAGGAATAAAATATGGCCTATGCCATGCTGCCACCTGTCTCCTTTGCAGTGACTTCATTGAAGGGAAACCAAGAGCGAACTACAAACTGCGATATGCTGTCACGTGTTCTAGCTACCTCCACTAGGAAGTGACACTTGTTTGCATAGGATTTTTCTAGACCATTGCCATCATTCATAGGGGATGCATCTAGCTGATGAGCGACCACATGCTATGGCCCGAATCTTTTCTATTACAATGACCGAGGGGAATTGTTGTTGCCACATCATTGCTTAGGATACCAAATATTTCTTGTTACGCTTGCCAGGTGGTGGGATTGCTAGCTATATATACTGCTTCTTCCTTTAGAAAATGAGTTCAGAAGATGCAAAAAAATTAGAGAGAGACACTAGGCCTTTAATATTGTTTTAGATTATTATATGAAACTTTCAGACTGTGCCATTGTTCGAACTTTTTGTTTTTCTAATGTTATTTGATAAGACATTAATACTGTGCCATTATTGTATGGATTGTTCATTTGCAAGAGCTTCTATGGTTTTAAATAAAAATTGTTGATTTAGATCATGTCTTCCACTCCTCTTTTCAGTGAATGTGTGTGATAATCATTTTATGTAATTAGATGAATTGTTCAGATCTTTATCTTTGATTTATGTGATTTTGGGACATAGTAGTTTACTAATCAGGCCCTTAAATTGAATCCCCAAAGATAGATTTACCGTGCCTATATCTACCCCTTGGCACATTGCCTTAGTTAGATTTTTATTTTTATATCTACTTCCTTTTCCCATTCCAAAACCCCAATTACAGAAGAAGTTGACTTCTTTAAAAATTTAGAGGTCACTTAGTTTAGCGCAATTGGTTCCCCCATTAACTGAGTTTCCCATAAAGGGCTGTTACCTTGCCAATTTTTGGCATCAACAATTTTTTTTTTCTGGCACACCTGGTGGGACCATTTAAATGAATACAAATTCAAAGAGGGTGTATGAACCATCAACTTGTTACTAGGTCCCAAACAATGAATAATCCTAGTTTATTAGTGCCGCCATTAGGGTAGTACAAGCTGCAACCCAATTAGTGAACGTTTTGCTTCCCCCACCCCTTCCGCTAGCCATGTTTCCTGCTGCTAACATAAATTATGTGGCATGGGATGCCGAAAGTCCTCTTGTTGCACTAGTAGCACTTATTGTTTGGGCCGCTATCTCGGTCTCTACTCTAAAAACTTTACCTAAATTCACCGGAGATGGCTCAAGAACGCCGTCTGAACATCTGCAAGATGTTGTAGACGTATGTTTGGTGCACGAAGTTATAAACTGAAATGTAGTGCTAAGGCTGCTTGCAGCCTCTTTCAAAGGAAAGGCGCTAGATTTGTACTGCACATTACAGGCTAATACCATTAGCATCTGGGATCAGCTTGGAGACCCTTTCTATGAGATATTCTTAAATGATGGAGATAGGTCCTCACAATATCACCAATTGTTGGTCATAAAACGAGCCCCATATGAAGCCATGATTGATTTCAATGCCCAGTTCCATATAACTTGGTAGAGGATCCAGGTTGGTATCCGCCCGCCGACCGAGTTGGAATTCATGTTCTACCTAAAATCTATCAACCCAAATATTTCGATGATGATCCAATCTCTTGGTGGAATCACACTACCAGACGCATATAGCGCCACAATCAAGGTGAAGAAAAATTTGATAGATGCCGGGAAATTGCCACTTTGGCCCACCATGCCTATATTCCTTGAAGTATTAGCTTTTGCCCAAGAAATGTTGTCTACCAGTACTTCCACACCTCCCCAATCCATGTACACATATCTGAATGTGCCACATAACACTGTTTCTACGTCTGAATCTTTAGAGGAAGAGATGAGTAAGTTCAAGGAAATGTTGTGGACCATCGACAACGAAATAACTGTCATCAACCGAAACTAGGCCGCGCCTCCAAAACCAACTTATCAGAATTATCAAGGCAGAATGTTTTCTTACCAACAAAACCAATTCCAAGGAGGTGCTTGCACTAGTTCACAGGCACCAACAACTAATCAAATAGTGCCAATGCCTTCTTTGCTATAGAGTGCCAATCCAAGCTCAAGTAGAGAGTTGACAGTGGGGAAAAACAATTTAGTTGATGACACCAATCTTTGGTGCTTCCCTTGTGACGACTCACATATGCCTCAGAATTTCCCATGTGGAAATCTACAACAAAAGGTGGTCTAGCAGTGCAACCAAGCCATGACATTGGACCATGGAGGTTATGTATATGTCTCTCTACAAATGGAAAACGTAGTGCTTACCACACAAATGCAGGGGATGTCCTTGGAACAAGAAACATATATTGCTCCTGATCATGCACTTTTCTCATGGATGGAAGAAGAAGAGGTAGTGTTCGCAAATGATGCATCCACATGAAAAACCTCGCAAGTATACTCTGACTACAACACTTGCTCAAAGAGGAGATTCACGGGCGAACCAATTGTCCTGCAACCAATTAGTTTTCCCAAAAGTGCTTCCGACCAGATACCCAGTACCTCCATAGTAACACAACAATGTTTTCTGTGAAGGGAAATGGTTGTAACCAAAGATAAGGAGTAGAAGCTTCCAAATCCGCCACCCTTCAATGTGGTGGAACAATTGAAAAAATCATCTGCTAATCTGTCTCTTTGGGATATATTAGCTATTTTGGAGCAGAAGACATTTCTACAAAAAGCTCTCCAGGAGGACTCGATTATTGAACCAACAAAGCAATCATTTAAAGGAAGGGCTGTTGAGCTACCGTCCCCTACCAAGGTCCTCACAAATAGTGTGGAAGAAGCCTCTACTTAGGTCAAAGAGAAGTCAAAGCCTAAGCCCTTCTTCCTAACTCTCATTGTGGGAGAGAATTTATTACACAACACTGTGATTGACTTAGGCGGCAGTACTATAGTTATGCCGAAACAGGTAGCTGAAGCTTTAGGGATTAGCTATGAACCTTTAAAGAGAGGGGTTATGTAGCTTGATGGAAACAAGATCAAAACTGTAGGCCTCATCAAGGACCTTCCCTTGACTCTATTTTCCTTCCCTAGCGTCACAGTGCCACAAGATATTGTGATCATTGATGTCCTTCCCATGTTCGGCCTCTGCCTATCTCGAGAATTCACTTCAAAGGTAGGTGGATACCTATCCTTGGATGGGTCGCACATGATCATCAGAACCAAGCATGGTGCGAAAATGAAGATAGTATCCGAAGCTCTACATTCAAAGCATGTGGTTGATGAAGCTATGATCAACTTTGAGGCCACTCATACCTCTATCACCAAGCAAGAAATGTATTATGCTGAGCTGCTAGAGGATGAAAAAGTGACCGGAGATCGAACTGATTCAGAGGAAGCTCTCTTGAGTGAATACTTAGAAACTGATCCTTTCAACAATTATCATGCTACCAGGTTGGGCACCTATGTCATCTACAATAAAGATCAAGTACTCCCAAAGGTCGTCAAAGAACCTGAAAGTGATCAAGATTCAGAGCTATGGACACTGCATTTTGATGGAGCGAGATGCAAGGTTGGCACAAGAGCTGAGATATATTTGATATCCCCACAAAATGAAAAGACATTAAGGTCTTTTTGCTTCTATTTCACTTGTTTGAACAATGAAGTTGAATACGAAGGTATAGTGCAAGGTTTAAGCCTTGCAGAGTGAATGGGCATCAAGTAATTAATGGTGTTCAGAGATTTCGAACTAGTAGTCAATCAAGTCCAGGGAATTTCCGCTATGAAAAATGTTCATATGTGATCCTATAGACATCGAGTTTGGGACCTGATTGAGTGCTTTAAAGCCTTCAACATCCAGATAGTGCCCCAAGAACAAAATAGCGATGCAGACCACATGGTAGCAATCAGATCCTAGTTTGACCCTGCCTCTGACCTCATTCACAACACACATTATGTACGAGTGACATTCCGACCAAAAATTCTAGACAATGATCAAAGCTAGAAAGTGTTTGACAATGATGAACACAATGCCTCATTCATCCAATAGTTGGGAAAGTTTTCTAACCAGCTCCAATTGAAGATCACTGAGGCCTATGACGGTCAAATCATCTAGTTGAAATCCAAAAAGCTTTTGAAGTGATTGGTCACTCTCACAAACCTTTTCAACTGTGGTGATGCAAGGAATGACAGGAGGAAGTTTGTAGTGGAAAAAAGAAACTATGCTGACCTTCAGGTTGGAGATGGGAGAAAGATTAAATTCAGGAAGGATGTCTCGCACCATGATAAAGAAAGGCTCATCGAATTTTGTGAAAAGTATGAAGGAGTGGTGGCCTGGTCATATGATGACCTTAGGGGATTTGATCTCGATATAATCTAGCATACAATAGAGCTGGTGGAAGGCGCAAAACTAATTCACCAAAAACAAAGGCCAGTGAATCCCAAGATTGAAGCGCTAATGGTGCAAGAGCTAACAAAGCTAATCTAGTCGCGAATTGTCTTCTCAATCAAACATAACACATGGGTATCCAACCTAGTCTCAGTTTGAAACAAGAATGGAGATATCCACCTATGTGTCGAATTTCAAGATCAAAACAGAGCATCCCTAAAGGATCACTACCCACCACCTTCAATGGAGTTGATCCTACAAATAGTGGCAAGATCGAAGATGCTTTCTTTGCTAGATGGCTTCTCCAGTTACAATTAGATCCGGGTCAAAGAGGAAGACCAACATAAAATGAAGTTCACTACCAAGTGGGGAATGTTCGAATATGCTAAGATGCCTTTCAGCCTCTCAAATGCAAGAGCCACCTTCTAGCGGGACATGGATATTGCTTTTAGTGAGCTGATCAACAAGATCATCTTGATCTATTTAGATGATCTCACTGTGTTCTCTAACTCCAAGGCTGATCATTTCAATCACCTTGAGATGGTTTTCAAAAAATGCCAGGAGTTCGGAGTATCCCTGAACCTAAAAAAATGTGTCTTCAGAGTACCACAAGGCAAGATATTGGGACACGTAGTGTCAAAAGAAGGAATTTCAATTGATCCCGAGTGGGTGAAAGAAATCAAAGAGCTTCCCCTTCTGGTCAACAATAAAGGCATCCAGTCTTTCTTGGGAAAGGTTAAACTTTGTAAGAAAATTTATTTATGATTTTCTAGGAATAATTAGGCCAATCACCCTAATGCTAAAGAAGGATCAAACATTCAAATGGACAAAAGAGGCCAGAGAAACCTTTGAAAAAGTTAAGGATGCTATTTCCTTAGCTCCTGTACTGGTTAATCCAGACTTATCAAAAGACTTCATAATGTATGTATTTAGTATCAAGTCAAGCATTGCCACTATTTTAACTTAGAAAGATGATGAAGGAAAAGGAGAACACCTAATAGTAATAGTAAACGTTCGTAATAGTAAAGGGACTCAAGAAGTTTCGACACCTAATATCTTGCAATAAGGTGATTGTTTATGTCATGCATTCTAGTGTGCACGAATACATTATGGAAGGAGAAATCATCAAAAAAAGAGCCAATTGGATCACCAAGATCCTCAAGTATGACATTGAGGTCAAGCCTACAAAGACCATTCGAGGAAGAGGACTGTGTGAATATCTGGCACACGATGAAGAAATGGCCGTTGAAGAGGAGCAACCAGAGCTAGTTATGACAAATGAATCCAAGTCCAAAGGTTGTTGGCTGGTGGACAGAGTGAGATTTATGCACACAGGAAAATATCCACCAATCCTTCCTTCTCAGAAGAGAAGATTCCATCGCCTATAGAATAACAAATATGCGCTCATCAAAGGGATCTTGTTCAAAAGGAACTTCAACGATGTTCTATTGTGATGTGTCACCACAGAGCAAGCAAAAAGAATCCTCGACACTTTCCATAGAAGTTCCATAGGAAAAAACTTCTCCTTAAGACCACCGCCATCAAAATCATGTGCATTGGGTACTTCTGCCGACGCTATTCAACGAATCCTATTCATTGGTTAAAGCTTGCAAGAATGCCAATTCATTTCCAGAAGAAGAAAGAGTTTCATGATGCCTCTCAATCTGATAGTGGTTGATGAGCCATTTGTGTAATTGGGCCTTGAATTCATCAAAATGATGAATCCTACCTCCAGTGTCAGACACAAGTGGATTCTAATGGCTACAAACTACTTCACTAGGTGGACTGAGGCCATGTCGCTAAAGAATGCGACAAAGATAGAGATAGTGGACTTCCTTGAGTAACTGGTGACAAGATTTGGCCTACCCAAAACCATCATTTCAGACAATTCCAGGGCTTTCCTAGGCTCTAAGGTATGTTAGTTCACACTTGCGCATGGTATATTCTTGAAAACATCATCAAACTACTACCCACAGGGGAACAACTTGGCCAAATCGACGAATAAGAATCTAGTCTGACTCAAAAGGATTGGTTCAAAGCACCAAAATGAATGACATAAAAACCTCTAGGCAGTGCTCTGGGTAGACCACATAGCTCCTAAGCAGGTTCTCAAAACTTCACCGTACGAGCTAGTGTATGGGAAGGAGGCGCTATTGCCTATCTCCATGGAGATTTTGATACTACAATTTCTCAAATCTCTCGAGGTAGAGAAAAATGATGCCATTGAGGTTTAGATGGCCGAGTTTCTAGAAGCGCAAGAGAAGAGGGAAAAGTCCTTAACAACCATGACTAATCACCAGTAGGTGGTTAAACGGTGGTTTGACAAGATAGTGTTTGACCAGGGTCTAAAATGTGGGGACCTAGTGCTAAAATTTAATGAGAGAGCTGCAAAGCTAAGTCAACACGGAAAGTTCGATAGCCTTTGGGAAGGCCTATTCAAAATAATTCGATGCAAATAACACGATGCATTCGAATTAGAAAATATGGAGCAAGAAGTTCTGGGAATTCTGGTCAACGAAATTCACCTTAAACTATTCAATTAAGCTTGCATTATCCTACCATGTAAATATGTTGATAGTGCGTTTTTCTTTTTTCTTTCCCTTTCATTTTGTTGGCCGGTCTTTTAATTAATTCTTTGGTTTGAGAAGCGGAAACAAGTAACCCATTAGTGCAAAGAGCAGGGAAAACAAATTTGCGTCTCAAAAGGGTAGAAAAAATCAACACTCACATGCAAAATTGAAGTAAAAACATATATGCAGGAACAAAAAGGGAGAACCCACATCGCAGAATCAAAAAGAAAATGAGAAAAGATGATTATATAAAGTTATATTTTCATTATATATATACTTTGGTATTTACATTTTAAAAAAATGGCTTTGAGGCCACACTGCTAAAGTATATATCTATAGTTTGCTTTCTTTTTCATATATTTCTACTATAAAGCCTTTTAAGACATATATACAAAAACAAACTAATTGGTATTAGTTCTTAAAAGCAAAAGAAAAAAATAGAGAAGTCTTAAGTCTTGGGCATGTGCAACAACAATGGAGGCATCGACGACAACGTCCACAATTTCTTCATTGGTAGGGGCAACAATAGTAGTTTCTTGGGGAGCAATAGAAAGCAGCGGAGGGAACACCGGGTTCTTGAAGTCAGTGTACCAGTCAATGTCATAAAATGGCACCATGTTGTACAGGTGGAAGAGGAAGTGACAAGCACGAGTGACCCTTTGGCGATATTCTTCTTGTGACTGAAGGGGGAAACTGCTCATGAATGACAACCATGGTACGACCGCATCTTCTTCAATGAACTTATGAAGGTCACTCACAGTTGGAATACGTCCACCAAATGCAACATTTGCCACCACCTCTTCGAGGCCGTTTAGGTATTTCTTTGGAAAGACCTCTTTTACCAGGTGAAGAACGAGTGGCTTGGGATTCTGGATATTGAGCATTGATGCGACAAAGTGAGAGCACACATTAGTGTTAACTCTGTATTTATCATCATATTCAAGGAAATCGCATCCTAGAACCCATTTCATGGCTATGATGGCCAAGGAATGCTTTTTTCTGGTCATCGTCTTAAGGCGTTTAGTCGAAATCTCACCCAGAAATGCCATTTGGGATTTATGAGAAACCAACCTAATTGGGGTATTCATGGTGGTAAGCTATGAAACTATCTTAATACTAGCTTCACGCAAGAATGCCTAAGTCTATCCTATGCAAATTCTACACATCCGCTAACACCAAATGCTAAGCCAATTACCTATTACCAACTCTGCTCAATCGCTAAGTGTGATTTTGCTACTACCTAAGTGCCTATTTATAGAAAAAGCTAAGGTATGCGTGGTAATTGGCATACCATAAGTGTGATGCCAATCAAGTACCAACTTGGAAACCATGCCAGGGCTTGCTTGAAATTCTCACCCAGTTGTGTTTGCTATGTATGGCTTGCTGCGTGGAAGATTAATAAGGGCTAATTAATTAGCCTAAGCTGGTGGTAGTAACCAGTGATATTCTGCACAACCAAATGTTGAGGTGTCATTCTCTAGGTGTTTTGTAAACTCCAATGCAAAACTCATATCTTTTCAAACACTTATTGCATCCTTGGCTTAATCATTCCTTTTGGGATATTAATTGCCAACGCATGTAAACACCTAAATTGCTCTCAAATTTCTAGCTCAAGTTCCAAGGAAATTATGCGGTACAACATGATTACCAATTGTAATTATGAATTCTTGTCATTTTAAAATGGAAAGTAGCTCATTTCACACAAGCCAAAAGGTTGGCCGTACATACCAAATTAAATGCAAAAAGACAATTATCGTCTACCACCCCGAGCAAAAGAAGTTTTGAGCACAACCAGAGCTGAGGAAAATTGCATAAAATTTGAGCTAAGCAGAAGCTCCCAACGAAGGAAAGATGGGAGAAAGTTCACAAAAAGAGGCATAGGGAAAAGCAACACATAGCTTGTTTGATGCTATGCATCTGGCACCAACCATCTACGTCTTTTAAAATGTCTCTTATGCTATGCCTGGTACACCAGATAAGCTAGAGTGGGTAAACACATGGGTCCTGGACAAGCCTAAAAGTTATAGAGATCAAAGCTGAATCAAGCAAGATTGGGATAATATTAATGATCTTGTTCTTGCAAAGAACCCTAAGTCTTTGAGGGAGTTAGCCTTCAAAATAATGAAGAGATTCACTGACCCGCAGTCATTGGCGCAAAAGGTTTGGTTCAACGAGCTCCCACAGTATATGGTCCCATTTGTGCATTATTGCCCAGAACTAGTTAATGCGGCCATTGAACATTTCAACCCAGACACCAGCACCATCGAGGGCTAGGAGTTGAAGGTTAATATCTTCCTAGGAGCTATTTGGAATATGTTGTGCATCCCTGACCAAAGCTATAGGCCAGAAGAGATAGAGGTATTCACTCCTATAAAGGGGGAAAACATATGGAGAGGAAGACAAAAATCTCTGGATTTTTATAATAAAGAAACCAAAAGGATTGAGGAAGATCATAGAAAGCCACCAAAGATCTTGTCATCACACAATTCCTTCCCCACAGACTTGCAAGAGGCCTTCTCATTGTTGGTATTTGTTTGCGGCTTGGACACCGATAAGGATGTGCATGAGTTTTAGTTGGGTTTGGGGTTCCAGTTCCACAGACAAAAATATTTCTTTTGGTATGATTTTGCACAATTCATTGTTGATGAGATGATAAGGTAGGTAAAGGACTACAAAATGCAACAAAAGTTTAGGTTTCCTTCCTTCCTTGCACATATGGTTCGGCATCAGAACCCTGATTTCTTCAATAAGCGTGTGAAGTTGTCTATTTTTGATGAAAAGGGAAAAAGGAGGCTAGTTTCTGTAGGGACTCCTCTCCTCTCCTCTACTTATGATTTCTATGCATTTTCAAATTATTTATTGACTCCGATTTTGCAAGATTTGAAAGGAGAGGATGGTATTGACTGGCTTACCAAGGAGCAGATAGGGCATATGTAGAAATTCACTCTCAAATGCAATTGGTTTTTCAGAGTGGATTTCACATTCATTCGGCTGCGAGGCTTCACTGAGGAACCATTCCAGCTTCCAACATGTGTTACAAATCAAGTGCTAGCCCTTGAGATGTTCTAGAAAACATCAATCATTGATGTTACTTTCTGTAGAGGAAAGGCCAAGAAGAAGGGATTTTTCATCTGCCCGATAGGATTTAAAACAATGGTCATGAAGAAAAAGAAGACACACTCACTATTGCAAGATAAGCTAGCTCATCTAGGGTTGGTAATGATCTGTGAAAAATGGAATTAAAACCCTTTCAATGAAATAACAAATGAATATATCAAGGTAACGTACAACCCTCGGCCTTACTGGGATAAAAAGCGTAGCCCACTGGAGGATCAAGATGATTTATTAGATGACTTGATTCACATTCCTACAGAAGATAGTAGACCACCATGGAATAAGTTCTACTTCGTTGCGGTGAAGTATGATGAGAAGTGAAAGATGGGAACCACCCTGTACAACAAGTTATAAAAAGAAGAAGAATGGAGCGTGGAAAGAATCAAAGATTTTTGGGTGTACCAGTAAGAGACCAAACAAATTGATGCCTCGTATGGAAGCCTGAAATCGGATGACCAATTTGATAAGCTGTGGGACAATGAGCATCTAGATTCTAACCCAAATGTTGACAAGGGCGATGAATCTGATGAGGAGTTTGAAGTGCATGCAGAAGAGGAAATAGAAACACCGACGACCTTAGCTCAGCAAAAAAGAAAGCCTATGGAGTAGCCTACCTATGTTGCTTTAAATGTGTGAATGAGCATATCGAGAGCCTCATGGACACTCACATGGACTTCAAAAATAAGAGTGTCCCAACAACAATGGTCAGAGACTATAGAGGTGGAGGACTCCTCGCCCACTAAATGACAATGCACAAAAGCTATTATCGGAGAAAGTTCACAAGAACTCACCGCAAGCCAGGAGCTCGAAGTAAGTGAGCAGGCTGTGGCGAGCTAGGAACTGCCACCATCCAGTCAATAGGTAATATTCACCCCTTGAGAGTCCAAAGTGCTAAAAGACAACAATTTTTGAAGGGCTATTTGTGAAAAAACACGATACTTATAGACTCTCTGTCTGAGGTTATGAGATCATGTTAGGACCTTCTACAATAACCTCTCGGTTTTTTCTATCTCAGAGGAATTTTCTCATAGTGACGAGTTTTCAGTTGAGGAAAAAGTTGTCAAATGCAAGCAGTGTAAAGTTACAAAGTGGTGCAACTTTCATTCTGCAACTCGTACGACCAAACAGACTATTCCAACACGTCTAGATGGGTACGTTTACACTAGGGATGGTCCTCTTTTGCACCCAAATACGATGAATCACTTTGAGCTACATTGGACCGATGATTTCTCTTAAGAGTCCAAAGTGTTAAAAGACTGTAATATTTGAAGGGCTATTTCTCGAAAATCGTGATGCTTACAGACTCTCTGTATGAGGCTATGGGATCGTGTTTCCAAGACCCTCTACAATAACCTATATTTTTTTTTGATACCTCTAAGGTGTTTTCCCATGGTGATGAGTTTTCAGTTGATGGAAAAAGGGTTAGATGGATGCGATCTATTTTATTGTAATATGTCGCATACCTCTCCCAAAGGATTAGAGCTACCTATTGTTGTAGCAAGTCCATGATCAATCATGCAAGGAATATCGTAATATACTTCAAATGAGAAATCTATATTTTCACAATAGAAAAGATGCTTAGACTAACAAATCTATATTATTCTTAACAACTTGAATGATGATGAATTGGTAATGCAAACTATAAAAGATGCTTAGAATAACCAATCTATATTATTCTAAATGATCTAATTGATGATGAAATGGTAATGCAAACTATAAAAGATGCTTAGAATAAACAATATATATTATTGTAATTTGTCACATACCTCTCCCAAAGGATCAAAGCTGACTATTGTTGCAGTAGGTCCATGATCAATCGTGCTAGGAATATCACAATATACTTCAAATGAGAAATCTATATTGTCACAATAGAAAATATGCTTAGACTAACAAATCTATATTATTCTAAACAACTTGAATGATGATGAATTGGTAATGAAAACTATAAAAGATGCTTAAAATAACCAATCTATATTATTCTAATTAGGTATGGTCCCCTTTCACACATGCAAGGTAGATTGAAAGTACAATAAAATAATTATATTAATCACATTATAGGATAGTCATATTAATCACAAGAAGGCAAAGAGAACAATATATGTGACAACCATCACAAAAAGTCAATACCATATTGACAGCGAAGTGAATCACATTGACAAAGTGCATATTACCTTCTTAGGATAGTCAAGTTGCAATCATTAAATGAGAAGAATTCTCATGAAAAAGCATTGTAAGAGTATACAAAATATTAGTATTAAAGACACCTGCATTGCAAGAGTATACAAAATATCAGTATTAAAGACACCTGCATTGCAAGAGTATACAAAATATCAGTATTAAATAAAGAACACTAATGAACTTAAGCACAATGAACCTAAGCATTGTACCTTCCATTCTTGAATATGCTATTCAAGTGTGCATGAAGGGTCATCTCTTTGCTTAAGAGCATCCAATATTGCTTCATGATCAATATTAATAAGTGTCCATAGTTGTTGTCTTTGGTTTGGCGTGATGCTTCAACAAATTAACATTTGTTGCTATAACAAGGTGCAAATACATGAGAATAGTTTTATGTTTCTCATAGTCTTCAAATGAAGGTATGCCATTCTTTCTAATCATGTATGTTCGCAACCAAGTTCCTGCAATCACAACGAAACTTGTAGGATACACGAACCCATCATCATATTCCATTGGTTGTGTTAACTTATGCTTTACTCGCACACAACAAGCCAACCAATAGTATGATATCTTTTCATTCCCCTGCAATGCAACAACTACAAAAACATGTCTTTGCTATAGTAGATCTAAAAGATGATCATAATCAACTAAACTTTCCATTGTGTCATTTGTCATGGATATTGTTTGAGATAAAGGAGTTAGATACTGTGGAACCCATGTATCCACCCAATCACTTGACTCACATTGATCCCACTCGCATTGAATAGAACTCTAACAAAAACAAGCCAACTCTCATGTCCAAATGGTCCATGTGCTTGCATCTGAGCTTCGAAACAGATGCATCTTTGAAGAATATTTGATTGTATGGCAATCCAATCAACCTCCCATTGTACCCTCCTCAACCAACCAAAAGAATCTATGCATTGTTGAATCAAGTGTCCCTCCCTGTGACAATGCTAAATTACACTAATAAAAAATAGAACGCGCATCACTAAATTTTGCACCTAAAATCTTCAATTGCTCCTTAGCTAGAGCTCTCTTTACACATGCACTTGCTCCATCATGCTCCCCTTTCCCATGCCCAACTTTAAAAAAACTCCAAATATGAGGTACACCCCTCTCTACATGCATTCTAATCAACCAATAAAACATGCGAGCATTCTTGAATTGACCTATGCAGTTATCTGACCAAATGAGATGTCGACCCACTACTATATCATGCTCTTGCAAGAACTCAAAAAAATTCTCGAAACAATGTTGGACATACTCGGACGAGTGAGATTTATCATCACTCATATAAAAATGATACTCTTTGATTATCTTTTGATCCTCTTCTGTACTATCAGGTGTATGTCTAAATGTTATGCTGACAAAAATAGCAATTTGAATGGAATTGTAATACTAAGATTGTACCTTATTTTATGGTTGCAATGTGTAGTTTTTTGCAAAATAAACCACTGATATAATAGTTCCAATCAAAAAAGAGTCCTTACACATCCTAAATTGTTGATCCAACCACTGAGACCTATGGCTATGCCTTGCATACTTGTAGAAAAGATTGTCCTTAAAATTTGAAATAAAATTTGCAACACTACATTCTTTTGCAACCAACTCGCATCTAGAACCTTCACCTCCACTTTGCAAAAATTATATTTGACTATCTCATATCTCTTTTTCTCAACAAGCTTCTTTCCAAATTCATGTTCGAAACCCTCATGAAAACATTGAACAAACTTTGACAAGCCACCTCATTGTAAGCACTTCACATTTAAACAATCATTTCTGTAGAAAAGGAAACCATCATCTCTAGAACATAAAAATAGATCTAACAAGTCCCTTGATGATTTCAGAAGATGTATTGCACCAAACTTCTGCAACATTTCATTAGTATGCAAAGTAGAATAGATATAGCATAATAGTTCATGGTACATTGAAGACTCCACATGGTATTTGCAACAAGTATTACGAATTTTAAGAGGTACACAATAAAATGGTTTCAAACCTTCAAAAGTCCTTTGTGAGATTTCCATATTTGGATGTGTTTCAATAAATTTTTTAAACAACATTGTTTGGCTTGATTCCAAGAAATGTTTAGGATGCAGTGTATGGTCTCGATTTCCAATTCTCAACTTTAAAACATCCTTTGTATTGGGTGATACTCTAGAGTTATCATGCAAAAATTGTTGAATTACCTGCTTTACATTATTAGTTAGCTTCTTATCAACACGTGGAAGCCTCCCAAAAAAATCCCATGTATCATTTTGAAGAGGATCATCTATTCTTTCTCTTCTTGCAAGTGATCTATCCAAAGTTTTACGATTTATGTCAAAATCAATACAAGTTTTTCTCATAAAGCGAGCCTTTTTCAATTGATGGCTTACTAGGGCGGTTGTAATGACTCTTCGAGCAACTCTCTTATCTTTTTCCTTGTTATTTTTTTACAATAGACTTGTTGAGAGCATTAAAAAGATTTTTGACAATAATATAATTTTTTTCGCTCTTCTTGTTCACACGAATATTCAATTTGGCTAGCAAAGGTCTCATATTTTGTATCTTTAGCAATTGTACAAAAATTTGGCATTGCTTGGTCAATGTCTTATTGCTAAAATATTGGTAGAAAAGTTGTGTAGCCCACAACTGAATAGTTCATGTTGACCTCTTGCCTTCAATTTTTTTTATAATGTTCTCATCAATTTCAAGTAACCATTTAGGGGTTCTTGAAGGTCTTGAATTTGGGATATGTCTTTCTTCCACACACAGTTCTTCATTTCTCATGTAATCTGGTGAAAATAATTTACACTTGGTTCAATATTATGTTCAACATCTACAATTCCAACATTTTCACCTTGAACATTTTTAATATCAATTTCAATAGTTTCATTCCCAATTTCAATATCATATTCAACATCTTCAATTCCAACATTTTCACCTTGAACATTTTCAATATCAATTTCAACATTTTCATTCCCAATTTCAATATCATGTTCAACATTTTCACCTTGAACATATTCAATTTTCTCTTCACTTGAAAGACCAAAGGGCTCAGGTTCACCGATATTTAACATACCTTGTCTTCTCTTCCTGTGACCTTCTCTATCTCTTTGTCTATATGCTTGAATTTTTTCTTTTGTAAGCTTTCACTTCCGTTTTTTCTTCCAACGAATTACTACTCCCCATTATACCTCATAAAAGATGCTAAAAAAATGATTGCTTATGACAAATTTGAGTAGAAGATGCTCCAAAAATTTGATCTTTGTCTCTTCCTATTTGAAATCACGCTTTTGTCGCCTACAAAGCTTGCAAATAGAATGTAGGGTCCGTATGCCCAAAATGACCCACATGGGGTTTTTCTATGGACCACAAATCTGATATCAGATAAAATCTGATATCTGATTTGAAAAACGTTTTAAAATGTATTGTAATGGTAAGATTTTGGTGTTATAAATAAGATATCCAATTTTTGCACACATAGAACCAAGAGTAATTAGGAGGTGGAGGGTGGGCAAGAGAGAGAGAGGGAGAGAGAGAGATGAAGAGAGGGGGGATAGAGAGAATTAGGAGGGGGAAGGGAGAGGGTAAGAGGGGAAGAAGGGGAGAGGGGGAGAGAGAGAGATAGAGGGGGACATGAGAGAGAAAGAGGGAGGGAGTGGGATAGAGATTAAGGAAAGGAGGGTTAAGGGTAGAGGGTAGAGGGTAGAGGGTTTAAGGGTTAATGGTTTAGGTTAAGGGTCATGGATATTGTTTGAGAGAAAAGAGGGAAAGGGAGAGAGACAGAGACAAAGAGAGGGGGAGAGAGAGAGAATTAGGAGGGGAAGGAGAGGGTGAGGGGAAGAAGGAGAGGGGAGAGAGATATAGAGGGAGTGAGTGAGAGAGCAGAGGGAGTGAGTGAGAGAGGAGGAGGGAGTGAGAGATAAAGGAAGGGAGGGGTTAAGGTAGAGGGGTAGAGGGGAGAGAGATAGAGGGGTTATGAAAGAGAGGAGGAGGGAGTGGGAGAGGAGATAAAGGCAGAGGGTTAAGTGTAGAGGGGAGAGAGATAGAGGGAGTGAGTGAGTGAGTTAGAGAGACCTGAGAGAGGGAGAGTGGGTAGGAGGGAGAGAGAGAGAGGGTAGAGGGTTAAGGGTAGAGGGTACAGGGTTTAGGGGTTTAGAGTTTAAGGGTCAAGGGTAGAGGGGAGAGAGATACAAAGAGTGAGAGAGAAAGAGAGAGGCCAGAGAGAGAGAGGGTTAAGGGTAGAGGGTAGAGGGTTTAAGGGTTAAGGGTAGAGGGTAGAGGGTTTAAGGGTTAAGGGTAGAGGGGAGAGAGATAGAGGGACTGATTGAGAGAGAGAGTCCTGAGAGAGGGAAAGGGGGTAGGAGGGAGAGACTTGAGAGAGAGAGGGAGTGGGAGAGAGATCAAGGGTATAGGTTTAATGGTAGAGGATATAGGGTTTACGGGTTAAGGGTTTAGGGTTAAGAGTAGAGGGAGAGATATAGAGAGAGTGAGTGAGAGAGAGAC